>PVIJ01000791.1:0-246977 GCA_004024925.1 Scalopus aquaticus
TGCCTTGATTCTGTTAGTATCATTATCTTCCAGAGTGCTTATTCTTCCCTGCATATCTTTTAATTCACTTTTTTGGCTTTCTCTGGATCTCTTTAGCTCCTCTACTAGTGTTTTTAAATCTTCCATTTCCTTCAATTTCTTCTTTATGGATTCGTTCTCGTTCTTCAGTTCTTTTAAATCATCCAGTTCCTTCAATTTCATCTTTATGGATTCATTCTCGTTCCTCAGTTCTTTGTTTGTGTCTCTCAGTTCTTTGTTCTTTTCATTTAATTCTATCAATTTTTTTATGATGGCTATTTTGAAGTCTATCTGTTAGGTGGATGTAATCTTCTATGTCCATATTAATGGGTTCTGGAGAGGGAGTTTCTTTTTGTGATGTATTGTTTTGAGGGTCATTTGTGACTTTTTTCTTTCCCATTGTTGGTTTTCTGCTTTGTTCTTTTCGTAGTTTTCCACTGGTGCTGGCGGGCATGACTTCTGGTTTTACTTGCTCAGGAGTGTTTGCGGTTCCCTAGTGTCTGAGTTGCCTTGACTGTGACTAGATAGCTTCTGGTTTTTCTTATTATTCTTTGTTGAATTTTTGTGTTTCTCGTGGCGTGTCTCCACTGTGTTTCCGGTTCCGAGTTTAATTAGGGAAGATGAAGGGGTGGTTTGTAGTAAAAGAGAAAGAAAAGAGAAAAGAGTGGAAGGGGAAAAAAGAAAAAGAAAAAACAGGGAGAGGAAAGAAAAGGGGAATGGAGATGAAGAAAAGTAGGAATGAAGGACCAAGAGAAAAAGGTAAGTTAAAAGTTAAAATAAAAGGGATAATAATAATAAAATAGTAAAAAATAAAATAAAAAAATAATAAAGAGAATAAAAGGGATAATAATAATAAACTAGTAAAAAATAAAAAATAATAATAAAGAAAATAACGTATTGGGGAGATGCGAATTTGGAGTTCTGTAGTCCTTTTGCTCTTAGGTTCTGGGGTTTCTGGTTGGGTCCCCTGCTAGGGTTAAGCCCCTCCTTTCCAGTGACATATATTGTTGTCTTGTTGTTGCTGCTGTCATTAGTCCTTGCTGGGAGTCTTTCTATTCTTTCTCCCCTCTCCCCCCCTTTCCTCCGATGTTTGCCTGGGGCTATTCCTGCCCCTGGGGTTATGTCTGGTGGGGGGGTTGGGAGCTACTGGTCTTAGTTTGTTTTCTGCTGCTTGGGGCCTGCTACTCCACGAAGGGGTGCAGGGGTGGAGGTTGTGGGTGGCTGTTGATCAGCGTTTCACCGCACCTAGTTTCTAGGGTGCCAGTGTGTAGCCGCCTAGAAGTTGGGGGGGTGATGAGTGCTGGGCCGTGTTCACCACCTGCTGTGGTCTTTTTTGTTTGTTTGTTTGTTTGTTTTTTTGCTGTCCTCCATGTGCCAAGATGCTGACACTTTGCAGGGGAGGGTGTGGCCAGAGAGTTTTTCAGCAGGAGATTTTTTTTTTAACAGGTATGGGAGGGGTTTTGGGGATTGTCAGTCTATAGTCCTTAAATTCCATCCTTCCCCTCCTATTCATTTGCATTCTAAATCCCAGAAAGAGGTGGTCTCCGCAGGAGGTTTTCCAGCCCAACCGGTTTTTCTGGCTAATCTATCACCTAGCAACCAGTGGGGGATGTTTCTTGCTTGGACTTTCTCCCCTTTGAGATGTTACCTAGCCCCAGGTGGGGGATGGGACACAGTGACCCTCCCGCTTTCCTGCTCCTCAGGGCTGCCACGCAGGGGAGAGAGGGGGGTCGTGGCGTGGGGGAGTGGGGGTCGCGCTCCCAGTCGGCTGGCCGGAGCCCTCCGACCTCACCACAGTTTCTAACCTTGTATTCAGTGGCTCTCAGGGGAAGCTGGTCCGCCCATCTCTCCTCTCTGCTCCTCCTTTGTGTGGAATTAGATGTCCCCTCTCTTCTCTTTACTGTGACTCTTCAGTTTATTTTTAAGTCCAAAGCACCCTGGGGTTGATTGTATTGCGTAGGGTATCCGGTTCTCTTTGAGACAGCTCTCAAAGTTAGGGATATTTTTCTCCATAAATCGATTTTTTGTAGGAGAGCCTGATCCTAGCATCTGTTCGTCGCCATGTTTTGGGGGCGTGTCTATTGGGGTTTCTTGACTAAAAGTTTGATATCTTTCAATAATTTTGGAAAGTCCCAGCTTTTTTATTACATGAGATATTTCTTTTATCTCATTTCCCCATCAGTGTATCCTTTTTGTCTTAATTGCTCTTTTATATTTTCCATGTTTTCTTTCTCTGAGTTACATTTTTGATAATTTCTTTTTTTTGGTATTTTTTTAAATATATATTTTTATTGTTATTTATATAATTTCTTAATAATACCATTCTTCTCATGAAATTGTCTCTAATCTTTCTTACATAAGAATTTAAATTATCTTGTTTACTGTTCTAGAGTGACTTATGTAGTAACCTTTCAAATCTGCTTGGTTATTTATATCTATTATTCTCTAAAGAAATCTTTGCTCATATTTTCAAATCTATTTGATTTTTTGAAATTTATTAAACATTTATCTTTTTATTCTTTAATATAAAAGCAGCTGAAGTCTTTTGAAATGTGATGTGTTTTGTGTGTGTGTGTGAGAGAGAGAGAGAACTGTACCTTTTTCTTTGCTTACTTTAACTACTGGTGCCTAATTGGCTTGTGAATTTAGTGATTTTTATCAGTGAGCTTATACTCCTTGAACTTTATCTATGGGAAATTTATGTGACCCAAGTTAAGGCTGACTTTTTTCAGAGAAAATTTTATTTGCTTCTGCTATTTACTTTTGAGTAATGGAAACCCAGGATTGCAGATTTAACTTAATTCTGAAGTAGAGATTTTTTCAAAGCTATATAGGTAGCATGGGTTTAGACCACATTTGTTCATAAGGACAAGTTTGAAGCTCCAAAATCTCATAATTTGTCTTTCTTTTCTAACTTTTCATCCAAAGGAGTAGGAAGAAAATCTTTTCTGTCCTCTTTTGCAGAGTTGGCCTACTTACTCCTCACTTTCTTAGAGTGAGCCCCTGATACCACCCATGCTGAATTCTGTGCCTCCACAAGAGAATTCAAAGTGCATGTTAGAATTTTTCAAAACTGGTTGAAATTGTATTCTTTTAGGGTTCCAGCTTCTTATGCAGGGATATGCCTCATTCTACTAGCCCTTGGCTTTCTCTGGCACTGCAGATAGCTGCTAATACAGAAACACAAAGTTACCAGGAGTAACCAGTACTTTCCAAAACAAAGCTGCCTTTATTACCAGTTTCCTTCCCAGAATCCCTGTTTATACTTTGATTAAAAACAATTTTTTTGGTCACCATAGACATCTAACTTTCTTGTCAGCTCTGTAATTTCTTAGAAATCTGTTTTATGCAGAGTTTTAATATTTTTAATTATATACGCAATCAGTTTAGGGTGTATATTCTACTAGTATGCAGAATTGGAGTTCCACAAGTAGTGTTTGTTTGAATGTATGTAGAGAACCATTTTATGACTGTTGCATTGAATACAATGAGAACATTAGTAGATACAGAAAAATTCATGTTTTATTTAATGACATCCGATATCCTTAGGACATTTTACTGCCCAGTCATAATATGCAGCCTTATTAAGGAAAAGTTCTTTGCCTTGTTGTAGGCCAAAACTAGTCTATTAAGCTTTTATAGTTTATTATTTTCATTAGTGAAGGCAAGAACCAATTTTTAAGTTTCTTTTAATCTTCTTTCTTGCAACTGCATTCTCTGTAACTTCATTTTCTGCAATTGCATTTTCTGCAGAAAATGCAGTTGCAAGACAGTCTCAGATATTATAGTCCCAAGAATTTTCATAAAAATATCCTTAAGCATTAGTCTGTAGAGTCACTGTGTGAGTTTTCTTTTGACATTAAAGTCTTACACGGTTGTTAAGAAGTGTAGTTTACTTACACCTTGCTCCATTTAAGATTTTTATTACATTCACACCCTAATGAATGCTCTTGTGTGTGTGTGTGTGCGTGTGTGTGTGTGTGTACACTACACTACACTAGTATATTTGGTGAGAACTTCAGCAGAATAGTTTCTTTAGGATGGAATTGTTTTATACATTCATATTTTTTTCCCAGTGCCTGGTAGTGCACCGGAAAATATTACTTACAAAAATATTTCTTCTGGAGAGATTGAGCTATCATTCCTTCCTCCAAGCAGTCCCAATGGAATCATACAAAAATATACAATTTATCTCAAAAGCAGTAATGGAATTGAGGAAAGAACTATAAATACAACCTCTTCGACCCAAAACATTAAAGGTAAAAAATCCAATATTGCATATTTTCATTTATATTGACTGTATATTTATATTGATATTGACAGAATATCTTGTTATAAATGTTAAGTGTGATTAGTTCTATACATGTATTATAATTCTACCATTTTGTTTAAGTAAGTTAGGAGTTTATTGCAGGTCACATGAAAGAATACACTGTCAATCCTTTCCTATATCACCCTATATCATTTTTTTCTTCGTAATAGCATTACTGTTCCAAAGAACTATATTTTCATTTAGTTTTTACTATTGGAAGACCATTCAGAATATTTTCATAGTTTTCCTCTTGCATATTACTAAAGACAATTTTGTAAGTTTTAACTTATCTATTTTATTTCGAATTAGGACTGAAGAAATATACCCAATATATGATTGAGGTATCTGCTAGCACAGGCAAAGGTGAAGGTGTTCGGAGCGCACCCCTAATTATCCTGACTGAGGAAGATGGTAAATATTATAGTGGGTACTGAGATACCTTGTACTCATCACATTTCAAAAAAAACATATTTATGAAACAAAAGAAACTTTTAGGCTATAAGACCAATTACTGGTTACTTGAAAGGAAGGGGAAAAGGATGGATAAATTAGGTAAAAGGGGGCAACTGCATAGCCAAGTGTAGAACTGAACTTTCAGAGGTTAACTTTTTTAAAAAATATTTACTTATTTATTTTTGTGTAGAAGAACTGGATTGTAGGCCACAGATGCAGAGTGTGAGAGGATTCACCAGAGTCAGAGTGGGGAGTATAACAGGCAGATCTACTGAAATACACTGCTGAGGGGAGCAGCAGGCAAGACAGGAGAGGTCTGCTGTACTATGTTAGCTCCCTGGACAGGGATCGAACACAGGCCATAGCAGTGACAGTGCAGAGACTTAACCCTGAGGCCACCAGGGAGGCCCCATTTTAGTGGTGAACTTAATGTAATATGTATACAATGATTTTTTTAATGATGCACACCCAAAAGTTGTATAATTTATAATGCGGTTACTTAAAGTATCCCCGAAAATCTCAAAACCCACATGTATAGAATGAAGATAAAATACAGAAATTCCCCTAGCCTGGTGTATCAGTTGTGTGTCATGCCAGCATTATGCGGGGATTTCATTGCATTGGCTAAAAAAACAAGAAAAGTCAGGTTGATAGTCAATAAAATCAGGCGTAAAATGCTTCTTTTTTAATATTCTGAAGTCATCTGCTGCTGTAAAGAATCAGGAGTAGTTTTCTATGCTAGTTGTTAAGGCTAATATTTTGGTTTGAACATCAACTAATGTATTATGACTGTTTTTGAACTTTTACATTAATAGTAAAAGGAATTCACATATGGTATGTTTTAGGTTCTATTATTTTGACTTTCACATTTTATATCCTATTAGGATTAGCTTGCCAATGAGTTCAGACCATTTTCTCTGCACAGTTTGCCAAGATGCTATTCCTGAATGTTAATATCCTTCAAATTAAATATTTAAAACTACCTTTTTCTAATCTGAATACAGTCAACTTTACTACTAAGACTACTTTACACCATTACCCCACTAAGTTATAGGCATATATCAAACAGAGAAAATTGCTCTTGAGGGATATATTTGGGATTGGATTGACATTTTATGTTTTATACGGTATATACTTTGAGGCTTTTTTTTTTTAAAGGAAATTCTGTTACTATGAGGGTCAGACCTAGATGTAGCCTAATTGTTTGCAGTGTCTTTCCCCCATATTTCTCTCATTTAAGCTGTTTGCAGTGTCTTACCCCTCATATTTCTCTCATTTAAGTTTCCCCATCTTCAAGCTAGGTGTCACCCTGTGACTGTTCATGTCCTAGTCATTCACCAGGACCAAATATACACTGTCTACTTATAGAAGAAGGCTTTAGGTAAAAGGGGGCTCACACATTATCTATTATCTCTATATTGCTCTCACATTATCAAAAATAAAGTTTTTGGAGTCCTCTTCTCCCAGTTCAAGCCCCTCACTGCACCTCCTTCATATTGCTTCACTAAAGCATCCTGGTAGTATATTCTGGGTTATTCCAGGTTCTAAGTGTCCTCATGGGTTAATCTTCCTTGGTCATTACTGTACTCATTTGCTCATCAAAACTACCTGTCCAGATTTTCAGTGAGTATTCTTGTTCTCAAAGTGAAAATTAATAAATAAACCCTTCCTAATGGGACAGTGGTTAATGGCTAGAGGAGAAGGTTAACTCTATCTTAGATGCTCCTTAAAGCCGGTATACTAAATAATGTTTCTTTTGGCTATAGTGGCCACACTTTATTTCTAAACTAATGAGTTATTCCTGATGATGAGAATTTGAGGTATTATATGAAGGAACCTAGACCAGTAACGAACATATATTTGGATAGACAGAACTTTCTACCACTCTAGTCAACAGTGCCAAATTAATTAATCTGCTAAAAATATATAAACTTGGTAAACTTTCCTCTAAGTGTTTGTTCAGGTCATTGATGTAAACGCTGAGGAGCAGAGTGAGAACTAGAGACTGTTTTTGGAAAATTACAGCAAATTAAAAATGGATAAAAACCTGAGAAAGTTTTTTATTTGATATTAACAGCTATTTGACCTCATGGGAGAGATCTAAATTCCACAAGTGTGTAGACAAATAGTTTTTATAATTCTAATTAATGGTATACGTGTTCCACCAACTAATTCACCAGGACGAAAGAGGAACTTTAACTATTGTGAGGCATTAGAAAAAATTTAGCTGAGAGACTTATGTCCAACCTGCAACCCGAAGGAAAATGGAAGATGAGTAAAGAGGGAAAGACAGAGCTAGAAAAGATCATGCTAGCCAGAGGGAGTAAGAGGATTATGAAGAACCATTCTCATAAGCTTTGTCATGATAAATTGGACTAATTGCAAAAGATACAGCTTCTATTTATTCTCCAGAGTTCATTTTTAAACTGTATTTTAGAATACAAAGGTCAAAATGATGAAAACTTACTGTGTTATAATAAATATGCAGTATTTTGTTTGTTACATAAAACGAAACTACCTAAGGACATACTGAAGATTAAATATCTGATAGTTCACATGAATATTTTAAAGCATATTATAAAATAGAACTGCTTAGTTACAACATATAATATTCTAAATCAGTGCTATTTTTGATTGAAATCTTTGTTTTTCCAATAATAAACAAAGGTTAAATTTTGCTAAGATGTTAGGGAAAATAGGCTTTTGTTGTGACAAATGAGAGCTCTCAGAGGTAATTTATATCTTGGAAAACACATCTCCAAATGATATATGGACTCTTGTGATAATATTTAATAGCACTTTTACTGTATTGCCATTGAGATTACCAAATGAACATATAAAAACAGCTGTTATCATTATTCCTAGAATTCATCTCACTAACCTGTCTTTACTTAATAAACTTTTTTTGGGAAAATTATTATTATCTCAGGGGTGAAAACACACACATCAACCTGTGTACACAGAAAGCTATAGCTGAGATCATTTAAAAATGAATTAAGTAATTTAGATAACATTTTCTTCAAATTATTGGAAAAATTCATTGGCATATGTAAAGTCTATAAATTTTCAGTGATCTGAACTATTTCTCAGAATTTCTTTTAGCTACATATGAGTTCACTTTTCAGGTTTAACTACAGAAATGAAAAAATTTTCATGTAATATTTAGCAATGTAACTTTTTATAATTTGTAATTTTATTGGCAAAATGTGTCTATTAATATTCTGAGACATTACTGTGTGCTTCTATAGCAGTTGAGAAATGCCATACTAAATGTTTTCTCTAAATGGAACTATAAACTCAGATAAGTAGTTTGCTTTTTTTAGTGCTTATTCAACTTAGTGCTTGTTCATTGCAGTATGACTTAAGTATTTGAATACTACATTATCACAGCAAAACTAGAAATAGACCCTAAAATTGCTTATTTTCCTGTTTTTGTGCTCCGGTGGTGTTTCTTTTGTAAGCCATCAATTCAGAGACTCAGTGAACAGATTTTTATATTATTTTACAGCTTAATGACACAACAGAAATTGAGAATTATAGTTTTACTTGTAAGGTCATTCATTTTAACTGCTCTTTGAGCGTTTTATTTACCACTTTCCCAGTTTGTTGGATTTATGAATTTCCCCACCTTTTTATTGTTAGGGAATTCATTTACTATGTATTATACAATTCACCCCAATAATTTAATTCCTATTAGAGGATGATAATGCCCCAAGTTGTACTTGAACAGTAAGTGGATCACTGACGTACCCCTTGTTCGTTCGTTCTTTCTCATGAAGAATTTTTTCCATTGAATCACAGAAACAGATGTTCTAACACCACCATGCAAAATCTTTTATCATGTCATTTTGAAAGTAAACAGTTTCCCATGTGCATAAAGAAAGTGGTTGGATCTAATTCATTTATAAGAAAGTATATAATTTTTTTGGGTATCTCCGTTTAAACTTCACTTATGTGTGTTTAAGATTATACATTATCTTATATCCTAACTTTTCAGCTCCTGATTCTCCCCCACAAGACTTCTCTGTAAAACAGTTGTCTGGTGTCACAGTGAAGTTGTCATGGCAACCACCGCTGGAGCCAAATGGAATTATCCTCTATTACACAGTTTATGTCTGGTAAGAATTTTTTTCTTTGTTGGAAATAGTTCTGAGAACAAGTATTAATATGTAACATAATAGGAATGTAGTTTTTTATTTCAGAATGTGATGCTACATTAGGAACCTGATTGTTAATAGGCTAGTTAGTATACTTTTATTAAGAAACACATTTTTCCCATATTATGTAGAGGTCTAAGAACAGTCAAATATTATACTTTTTGTAATTAAAAATATGTATTATGCTAAATTATATTAAAATTCAACTCTGAAAAGTCATTGATTAATTCTTATATGGATATAAGCACATAATTTTAAACTCTTCCAGAGTTTATACAAATATATTGTCTTTGTGTTTTTATTCTTTGAGCAGAATAATTTAGCTAAATTTTAACTGAGAAATATTTCTTCAGAAATATGTTATTTAAGGTCAGTTTTCCATTGAACTGAATGCAGTATACTTAATTTTTTCCTGATCATCTTTACTCTGAATACCTATGTATGTGTCATTTGTGAATAAGTTGAAATTCTTAGCACATCTCATGGCAAGTAACAACATGGCTATATTACTTCATGAAAGCTCAATAGACAGAAATCCTTACTTTGTTCTAATACAAAATCCTCTTGAAAGAATTCACCAGTTATAAAACACACTTTCTAGTGAGTTCTAATTATTTTAACTTAGAAGATACAATTCATACAGTGCTTTATAAAACAATGATATTTCTTACTTCTGTATTTCTGTTTTGAAAGGTTCAGCATTGGTAACATATTAAATGATTGTATGATTATAATGAAAGTCTACTCTTTCCTAAATTAAGATTTCCTTCCCAATCTCTCTGTAATCCTTTATACATTTCTCTCATAGGGTACACTTCTTATATTGTTCATTGCCTGATTCCTGGTCCTTTTGCTTACTCATAGAAAATTGAAAGTGATGTAAGTGTTGTCAGTGGGTCGAGAAATGGTGGGAAGCAGGTGGCCATTTCCCTATGTTCCCATATTTATTATTTTTTTCATTCATACACTCAATAATATCAATAAAGTACCTATATATCTATGAATAAGACACACATAAGCATATTTATTATTTTTTTCATTCATACACAATAATATCAATGAAGTACCTATATATCTATGAATAAGACACACATAAGCATATTTATTATTTTTTTCATTCATACACTCAATAATATCAATAAAGTACCTATATATCTACGAATAAGACACACATAAGACCCCTGATATCAAGGAGCTTACATTCTAAAGAGATAGTTATATTATATACCCTAATCAAATAAATCAGAAAGTCAGGGAAGAAGACTGACTGCTTTTGCTCAAGAAGTCCTCTCTGAAGGAGTGGCGTTGAGTGGTGATCCAGTGGTTGAAGGAGCCTGTCAGGTCAAGACCTGCAGAAAGAAGGGATGTCAACTTCATAGGCTCTGAGGGGAAGCACTTGTCATTTTTTAAGACCAGGGAGGAGGTCAGTGTTGATAGGGATTAGAGAGACAAAGAGTAATACTAGGAAGAAGGAAGACAGACAAAGGTCAAAAGCCAAGCAATAGTAAGAATTTGATTTTCATTTCAGTGATAATGGAAGTTAGTGGAGAATTTCAAACAGTTTGGATATTTTATTGAGAATGAATTGTAGGGGCAAAGGTGTTATCAGGGATTATAGAAGAGGCTGTTTAAGTAGTATGGAGAGAGGGGGAGAGGGGTGGGCAGCTTTGAGGTACATTTAGGAAGAGTTGACAGGACTTGGTGATAGATTGGTTAAGGTAATTGAATGAAAGAGAGAGAGAGAGATGAAATGATGATGACTTCTAGATTTTTTAATCAAGTGTGATGATTCCAAGAGTTTTGGTACCATTTTACCAAATTAGAAAAAAATTTAGGTAGCTAATGAAAATTAGAATCAAGATTTTTCTGGTTGGGTCTTTCTAGCCCCTAGTTGTTGTCGGAACAACAACCTATTTGTGTTGATCATGTTTTTCTACCTAGAACCTCAGGTATTTTCAACACAGTGTGCAACTCTTTAAAGAGAGACAGGCAAGGTAAATAGCATTCTATGAGGGGGTGCTGTTTACCTGGTTCTCTTCTGTGTATGAACTGTTATAGTCAAAAGGATCATCTATTCTAGCAACTTAGCTATAATTCTAGTTATATATTTTTAATTCTAATTTTATAAAAAGTTCTAATAATTACCAAATTATTTCCAAAGCAACATCTTTTCAGTCTTTTTATTTAGTCTATTTGGTATGTCTGTGAAGTGTAAGCTGCCAATTATACTTGTTATACTGGGTGACTTTTCTTTGTCGTGAATATTTCTGTAAAAAATAGATCATGAAGGTCTTAGTATATAGTCATTTTGTATGCATTACGGTGTGAATCACAGTTTGTTCGTAGATGGTGTGTTGAAAATCTGCTTAATTCACTGCATTTTAAAATGCAGTTTCCTTCTAAAGTTTGCTTTGTGAAATTACTTTTGTCACCTATCAAGATGGTAAAGTAGCATTTTTTCCCTCAGTTTCATCGATAGGTAGTGCTTTTCCATTTTCAGATGATTCATAATCCTTGCATTCCTAGAGCATCTACTATAAATAAATAGATTTTCTACTGCAACACTATAGTTTAAGCTATTGTAATACACTTTGGATTAAGATGTGATATACTAACAGACTGATTTAAACCTTATTTAATTTATAGTTGAATTCAACTTGAATTTGTTTATAATTTTGCTTTAATATTAGTAGAAAAAATAATAGTTTTCTTTATTTATAGTACTTCTAAGTGAATAACTTACGAGATGCAACTAAAACACTATTGAATGAAAGTCATGCTGGAAATTCTAGCTTATATACAAACCTTGACTTTTAAATATTTCTCATTTTTATAGCTGTAATTATGGGGAATAATTCTGAATCAGCGTAAAATATGTTTATGAAAATCCGTGGGGAGACATAAAATATACAGAGCCTAAAAATGATTGTAGACTAATTGGAGATAAAATATGCCCCTGTGAAGTAATTTAAAAATACTTGCTGAGCAATTTGTTAGGAAGTCAAAACCATTCTAATGCAGTTTTTAATTGTCACTGGTCAGATATTTTTCCATGTAACATAAAAACTTGCCTTTTCTTCCAGTTTTCAAGAATACTTTCACTCTACTAAAAACTTCATGGTTCAAACCTACATTTTAGATCAAAAGTCAGAATCGGAGGGGCCTCCCCGGTGGTGCAACAGGATAAGCATAGCACTATGAAGCTATACAGAGCCACTGCAGCACCAGTTCGATACCCCGCTAGGGAGATTCCCACATGGCGCAGCAGACCTCTCCTGCCTCGACTGCTGCTCCCCTCAGCAGTGTATTTCAGTAGATCTGCCTGTTCTGCTCCCCACTCTGTCTCTGGTGAATCCTTTCACCACCCCACACCTCTGGCCTACACCACAGCTTGTATGCATAAATAAATAAATCTTAAAAAAAAAACCTTAAAAAAAAGTCAGAATTGGAAGGATGCCATTTTAGATTTCCAAATTTTATTTTTTTTAAATATTTATTTATTTATGCATAAAAGAGTTGCGTGTGTAGGCCAGAGGTGTGCGTGTGGAGGGGTTGGAGTGAGAGGGTTCACTAGAGAAAGAGTGGGGAACAGAACAGGGAGATGGACTGAAATACGCTGCTGCTGAGAGGAGCAGCGGGTAAGACAGGAGAAGTCCACTGTGCCATGAGGGTCAGCTCCCTGGCTGGGGATTGAACTCATGCAGCCATGGCTGCTGATAGCTTCATAGTGCTGAGAATTAAACCCTTGTGCCACCAGGGAGGCCTGTGATTTTCTCTTATTTTGGAATGAATGTGGCAAAGACAGATTGACGAGCCAGGCACATAGGCTGGTGTAAGCCTTCTAGGAAGCCTGTAGGCAGCATGAATGACCAGTGTCAGCATATTGCTGAGTAGGGTGTAGAAATGGAATATAGGGGCCAGCCTGTATTGAGAATTTGCCAAAATATGTGTGTTCCTGCACATCGAGGCTATATCTCCTAATTATCATAATTTGAAATTTGGAACAGAAAACATTTTGAAACAGCAACAAGTAAAATTGAAAAACTAAATATCTGATTCAATAAATACACTTGAAAGAAACTACTGGGTTTATAACCTGCAGAAATAAAGGTACCTTTATAAAAAGATATTTGTGTAAGAAAGATTATTGCAACATTGTTGGTAATAACTAAAGAAAAAAAAGAGATACCACCTAGTGTTAATTCTAGAAGAAAGAGAGGCTGACTAGCTTTGATATATCTCACTTAAGTTACCTTTGCATTTCTTTCTAGATGTTTGCATATACAATACAGTAATGATCTAGGTCATTGTTTTTAACCTAAGAGAAATAGTAGAAAAGAACAGCTATTGTTATAAATGAAACAAAACACTATACTAGAACACATTAATGGTCCTATTATGATTGTTTTAGACTAATCAGAACAAAGATTTTTAATTAAAGATAGCAAAATCAAGAGTAAAAATGATTATAGTAGTGTTAAATCTGGGTTGCTCATGAGTAGCTGTCTAGACTGCAGGCTGCTCACTGAACTTGTTCTTCTGAGAACAGAAAACTCAGGCCTCAGCCTACGGGTTGATGTGTGTTTCCTCTAGTCTGGCAAAGGCGACTAAGGTTAAGAATGGAGCATCACTCTCTCTTCTTTTCTTCCTTGCTTGTGTTCAGTTATGTGATGAACCGTCTCTTACGTACCTAAGATATACCCTCAACTTGTACAGAAGTTGAAGTTTCAAAATATCAGAAGTTGAAGTTTCAAAATAACCTTACATATATCTCAGTCAGCTAAAACCCTAAACTCCATGGCATCCCTGGTGGCTCAGCGATTAGGCGCTGCGCTGTGGAGCTGTCGGCAGTGGCGACGTGAGTTCGACGCCTGGCTGGGGAGATTCCCACATGGTGTGGCAGACCTCTCCTGCCTCGCCCGCTGCTCCCCTCAGCAGGGTACGTCAGCCGATTCTCCCCACTCTGTCTCTGGTGAACCCTCTCACCGCCCCACGCCTCTGGCCTGTACCCCAGCTTGTATGCATAAATAAATAAATCTTAAAAAAAAAACAAAAGACCTAAACTCCGAAAGGAAAACAAACAATCCCCAAAGACAAGACATCTTAATATCTGAAAAAATTTTTTTAGTACTACTGTGTCTCTGGCGGTAAACTTGGTAGATGCAGAAATTTATGTACAACTGAGGTCAGTTATCAAGTTTGTTATTCAAATAACATATAGAAACTATCTCCTTTTTATTTAAAAAAAGATTTATTTATTTATGCATACAAGATGGGGTATAGGCCAGAGGTGTGTGTGTGTGGGGGTGGGGGGTAGGAGGATTCACCAGAGACAGAGTAGGGAGCAGAACAGGCAGATCAACTGAAATATACTGTTGAAGGGAGCAGCCGGCGAGACAGGAGAGGTCTGTTGCACCATGGGGGAAGCTCCCTGGCCGGGGATCTAACTTGTGCTGCAGTAGTGGCTCTGGATAGTTTCATAGTGCTGTGACTAACCTGCTGTGTCACCAGGGAAGCCCAGAAACTATCTCCTTTGGACTGAAATATACAGAGATATAAGACAAAAATTATTTTTCACCCACATGTTCCAGGTAATTGCCTTGTTCTGTATTATCTATGAAGTAAAACTAGGGTTTTTCTTGTTGTAGGCAGATACTTTGCTTGAAAACTAGGACAAGTGGGTAATGAGGCAAGGCAACTGAAAGGATAAAAAATAGGCTTAAACAAGAAATTTGACCTCTGAATAATACAGTGTTTTAAACCAATGTTACAGCGATAAAAAATGCAGTCGAAGAAAATTATTTTTTAAAAGAGGAAAAATTGCTAAGAATAAAAGTATAGTTAAATACAAAGAATTTTAATTGATTTCTTAGCTTTAGAGATCTGCATGGATTAACTATATTGTGTTTTGATGACATCTACCAATGACAGGAAAATGAAATTGGGTAATGATTCTATGACAAGACATTTTTTTCTGAAACTTAGTAGCCACAGCTACTACACATTGAGTTTAAAAACCCCTCTCCTGTGGTCTCAGCAAAGCAAAAAAAACAAAAAAACAAAAAACAAAAACAAAAACAAAAAAAAAAACAGGCCTTCTCTGCTGCTTCTGAAAGAGGATGTCTGATAAAACTGTTTCAAATTGCTGAATAGCCTGACTAATCCTGCCGGTCTCCAGTAGTGTATACTCTGACTCCATGTTTATCTCACTATGGATGTTCCAACTAGCTTTTAGGTCACCGTATTTATATGTGGAGTGAATTGACACTTCTCTAGTGATAAAACCATGGCTGAAACATATCTCTTTGTGGATTCCCTTAATTCATTGAAAACACATTATTCTTCTTAATGATTCAATAATCCAGATATTTCAGTGGTAAAGAAAGATTACATTCATAAGGAATATCCATGTACTTCCTGGAGGCTTTGTGTTTCTGAGAGAGAGAGAGAGAGATTACATGAGATATATACATTTTCTGTGATATTGGCCTTGTTCCATGCTTTGTTCCATGTTCTGAAATTTATTCACTTTATTGTTCTATTTATTTATTGAGGTGTAACTGACATGTTATGTTACATGTGTTTCAGGTGTACAACATTATGATACAGTATTTCTTTCCTGAATGTTTATATATACATTATATTCAATTTCATTTCTAAATAAATAAAGGACAGCCCATAGGCTTGTCATTGTAGATACTGCTATAGGATATTTGCTAATTATTTGAATTGGTGAAGTAAATGTCACTCTGGTGTAATATATCAGAAGTGAGTTTTTTGGTAAGAATTTGTGTAAATATGATTTTTCCAATACTTAAAAAGAACAAATATTTGAACAACACTGGTGTGTAAAGTAATGTTGTAGTTATTTGGTGAATACAGTATTCCTGGAGTTCTATCACAGACTAAGCAAATGCTAATATCAACATTTTATTAACACCAGGTTGAATTAGTGAATGTCTTTGAAAGCAAAAGTAGTTTGTCTATTGTAGTATTCTGAAATTTACTCTTTTCAGCATTTCAGAATAAGTGACATCTTTATTTTACTAGCCTAGATTAATAAATTTTGGTGAAAAATGTTGCTTATTTTAAATATAATTGAGCTCAAAAGTTATATGTAACATTACATTTGAAAGTCAATTATACAGATAGTCTCTCCCCCCTTTTTTTTTTCTTCAGGGATAGTTCATCATTAAAAACTATAAATGTAACTGAAACATCATTGGAGCTTTCAGACTTGGACTATGATGTTGAATATGGTGCTTATGTAACAGCTTGCACTAGATTTGGTGATGGGAAAACAAGAAGCAATGTCATTAACTTTCGAACACCTGAGGGAGGTGAGTTCTTATGGATGAAGTCCAAGTAAAATGTCCTACTCAGCAGAAATGAGTGTTAAATATATAAAAAAAAAATCATTGTCTAATATCCATAATCAGTCAGATGCAAAATTGTTTTTTGGTCACTTTCTAGCAGCTTGATATTAGGAGAAAGTTAGTTAATCATTCTGGGCCTCAGTTGCCTATCTGTATCATGGAAATGAAATAGTTACTACACGGAGTCCTTATGAGGATTAAATGAGCTTGTTTTGGTAACTGTGCTGAGAGCAGAACTTGACATATTAAGTAATTTATATGTGAAATAACACAAAACAAAGTATGTAAAGCCAAATCTCTTAGCCCTCTATTGTTCAATTTCAAAATTCTAATTTAAATATATGGAAGTGTAAAGTTGTATTCCCAAAATTATGGTTATATAAGGTAGCAAATTAATAAAATAAAATTTAATCCTTGGAGAAAAATGTGTTCAGTAATTGACTTACTTAATATGCTATAAATAAACTTTTCTCTCAAACGTTGGAATTAAAACAGAATTTTATGCTATGTATTACATATTTGAAACTTGTTATAATGTTGTTTTTTAATTCAAGGCAGCAGAAAATGTTTTAGAGTTTCAGTAAAGCTTATAAGTAAGAAATCTATGTGTCATCTGCATGGATATGTCTATGGTAGGTGTCAGACAGGTGGCCCAATGGCCCTACAGAATTCACTTCTCATTCTTAATTAGATGTATTCCTGATTCATATTTTTTGAAAGGTAATTATCATCACTTAGCAAAGGCAGGTAAAATTAAGAAAGTTTCAGATGTTATTTGGAGCCACAACTGCATTTCTTGTTCAATTGTGTGTTTTATAGCTCCAAGTGATCCTCCCACAGATGTTTATTATGCAAACCTCAGTTCTTCATCAATAATTCTCTTTTGGACGCCTCCTTCAAAACCAAATGGAATTATACAATATTATTCTATTCATTACAAAAATATTTCAGGTACTTTCATGAAGGTAAGATCTGAATTTTCTCCTAGTTCTTTATTCACATTTTTCAGTTTTGTTATTGGTAATACTTGGCAGTGTAGAAGAAATCATTTATATTACACTCATAATTAGGTATTAACATTTTATAAAACTCCCTCAATATAGAAAAATCTCTATGTATTTATACATAAATACACACATACATACATGCATTCATTACGTACACAAAAGCACATGCATTTCTACACTGGTTTCAAAGGTATTAACAAAAAATGAAGCTGCCAACTTTTAATTCTTTATATAAATATGATCTTAAATTCTCATCCAAGAAATATTCCCTGAAGAATTGAAGTTATCATTTATCCTGAATTGTTTCTCAGCTAGAAAGAATTTTCTTTTACTTGTCTACACTGTAAATAGTTTTCAAGTTTAGACATGTTTCTATGCTTCAATTTAAAAAAATGTTTTTGGTTATTATCAGACAGGGTTATTATAATTATTTGTATTGGTACCAGATGTAATCGAGCCACTAGGAATGTGATTTCTTACATTGAGGTAGGCAAGGTTCTAGGGTCCCACAGTTTGTAAATGGATACTTCCAGGATGTGAAAAATTATGGTTATGCAAATAGCTATGCACTTCATCTAGAGAGATATTTTCAACAGAATTCATTTCTTCAAACGAGATAGCTCACAGCATTCCAAAATTGGAGTGTTTATGATTAAATCAGGAATTGGGAAAGTTGGAATTTAATTTGGAAAACACTAATTTAAAAGAAATACTGCACTTACTAATATGCACCTTCCTGCTAGAAACTATTGACACTATGTCGATCATGACTCATGTCATTCTTATTTCTGTGTATCCACTTAAACTGATGGACAGTAGAGATAAGTTTCAACAGTTGAAAGTTACCTAATCCTCTTTGTGACAGCCCAAATTTAGCCACCAGTTGGAGCTTGTGAATAGCAGTCTTTGAGATTAAAGATTGACTTACTTCAGTGTATGTGTAGTGCAGTGTACACTAATGACTAGGGTTAGAGCAGAACTTCGCCAGCTGTCTCAGCAGAGAGTGTAAGAAAGTACGGAGGCTGACTCTCTTTAAACTGCCCTCTATGAGTGAGATGGTATAAGCATGGCTAGTTAAAATTTCATGCCAAAAAGAAAGCTACTTTCTAAAATCTATGTAGGTACAGAAATATGTCTAGTTATAATGTAAACTCCTTTTTTTAAAAAAAGCAAACACCTTAAGAGCAGAATAAGAAAGTAAGGTTTGCTTTGGTTTTATTTTGTATTCTGTAAACATTTTTTTCTGGTTCTATTTTCCTGCTCTATTTGGGAAAGAAGTAGGAATTATTGTGAATTTATTAATTTTTCACCTCATTGTTTTTTTATAAACTTAACATTATATTATATCGTAGAGATCCTTCACATTGCATATTTTTTCTCCTTTCATGTTTTTAAGAAAGTGCAAAGTGTTGTCAGTATTTCTGAATCGTAGCAATTGTTTTGCCTCTGTATGATGATACATGATTCTGTTTTGGGTATCTTTGTCCACATATAAATAATCAAGTATAAACATCTGACTATGATCTAAACATGATCTTATGAATTTACTTATTCAAACCTGGGTATAGAATATGATACCAGTTGCAATTCATCTATCTTACACTAGAAAATGTAATCTTTTGTTGAATAATCTTAAGAATGCTTTTAAGTGTGACAGCTGCAAGAGGACACAGGCTACTGATGTTAAAACATTTCAGAAGCAGTCTCATATTGCTTGAAGTCCATTCATACTTTAATTTATTCCCAAAGTTGATGTTAAATATACATCAAAATCTTCACTCATTTTGCATTTTAGGTGGTTAGAATAGAAGAAATTTTCAAAATGAAAATCATATAGGGGAATAGGTATACAGCTTTTTTTCTTGCTCCTCTTCTTCCTTCTTCTATAAATCCTTCTATATATCCTTCCTTCTTTGTATAAATCCTCATACATGACACATCACATTCTGTTTCCAGTTCCTGGTATCTGCTACTTGTTATAGCTCCCTATGCTATAGCAAACAACTTGATGAAAATGGCCATGTGTTATCTTTCCATCCCCTAAGTGTATGTGTATGTCTGACACTGTATTTTATATAGGTTTAATGCCCAGTAACTATTTTAATTGCAATCATTATTTTCAGTAGTTATAATTTGGAGCATATGAGTTTGTAGTGAATTATCTATCATTTCTTCTTGTCTGGGAATTTTGTTCTGTCTGTGCTTAACAATCCCTGTTGTTCTTCCATCATTGTTACACATTCACATAGTGTACTAACTCTTTATATTATAATTTATATTCACTGATGTCATGTCTTCTCAGTGTGTCTGACATAGTGTTTTATTTTATTAAAAATGCTAAATGAATACTGATTGATTAATTTCATTTGAAAAGCTTTTATCAAATACCATATGATTGCGTATATGTGTGTGTGCATATATGTACATATACATATGCATATACATATATATAAAGGAGTAAGTTTTAATTAAATAATTTGAGCCAAGAGACTTTTTAATCCCCAAAATATATACAAGGATGAAACAGTCATCTGGATAATTGACCTAATTCCAAATTTTTTACATATCTATGCCTATTAGGTCACATACAGTAGGACTGACTTCTGAGTTATTCAGAACAACTAAAAAGTTAAAACTTGCAGCAAAAACAACATTAATATTTTTAAGGGCTATTTTATATAAGCTAGTTGTTCCTTGTGTAGAGATGTTAGGAGATATTAAATTTCACAGGTCCTATTTTGTGTGAGATTTTATATTGTTCTAACTTGTCTTTTCTAAATATGTGACCACAAAATTGAAGTAGATCTTTTGTTACATTCACTCTCCCTATTGCCCCAAATACAAACAAAAAAACAACAAAAATTGCTGAATTTAATTTGTTGGTATATTGCAGAACCTATCTAACTATAAATTTTAATCAAATTGACTATCCTACATTATTCATTTAAATAAAACAATTTTATTTGGCATGTAGGACATGGTGTTGTTTTATGTATTTCTTATCATCTAATCTCAAAACTATTTTTGAAATGGAAATGATTCTTCCCAATGGATAGTTGAGGAAGGATTTGGAAATTTTGAAATTAGGTCATTCATCCAGGGCTACCGTGCCAGAACTGAGTGCAGATCATTTATATTCTAAGAGTTTTGTATATTTTGGATTAATTCAAACTTCATTGATAGATGTACATTTTCATAAAATTACTCATCTCAGTGTCCACATGATTTTTTAAGATTCTATTTTTCTTCATCTTAGAATTGATTTTGTTTGTATTTAAATTTTGGTTAGAAAGGAAATGATTTAATGAATTCCCTAATATTTAAAAAATGCCTTGGGACAAATATAACTAGACATTAGGGAAAAGAATTGTAAAATTGCACTTACTCTGCATATAAAAGAGAATGCCTAACCTCCTTCCCCTTCTTCCCTATGTAGAAAAAAATGAGGACCCATTAAAACTGAATAATAATATCCACTTGAGTTCATATGAAGAGGTGAAGCCTCTCATAATTCCCCCATCATTAATAGGAAGAAAAAATATGCCAATACCCCTAACACATATACTGTGATGTAAATTAACATCTCAATAAATTTAACTTTAAAAAATGAAAATTTTTATACTGCTCCCAAACTTGTATGAAAATATACAGTGTTTTGATAAAATACTTGAATGTTTGATAAGGAATTCTGACACTGATCAGCAGTTTTCGCATTTGTAATTTGTCACTGTTAAGTCACATGCAGCAGGACTTTTTACTTCTGGTTGGTTTTGTTCTTTTCCATTCTGTATGTTCATTTTGTTATTAAGACTGCTCATCTATTCCTTTTTAAGTACAAATGTATTTCCAGTTTAATTATTGCAATAAAAATGTTTAATCTTGATTTTACTCAAAAATTAGCATTGAAATGAGAGACAACTAATTCATGGATAATAATAATTTTGAAATGTTCGTGTCTATGAAAATATTTTCTGAACAATTAAACAATATGTTTATTTTTCAGAATTTTACACTCCATGAAGTAACCAATGACTTTGACAATATGACCATATCTGCAATAATAGATAAACTGGCAATATTCAGCTACTATACATTTTGGGTAACAGCAAGTACTTCAATTGGAAATGGGAATAAAAGCAGTGACATAGTTCAAGTGTACACAGATCAAGACAGTATGTAAACAAAAAGCATTTATTAATCTTTAGTAGTATTACTTTAAAATTTTATAATTATTTCAGAACTTTTTCTTTTTGTATGTATTATTAATAAAGTTTCTATTTTATTTAGGTACATTTAGGCATTTCTAGCCATCATCTGCTTGAAATACATAGCTATAAAACTGTTGTAACAGCCTTTTCTGTTCATGAAAGCAGATCATGAAAATTCTGAAAATCAATTCATGAAAATTCTGTTAATTTTTGCTTTGAAAGATGTCACCACCATCTGGTTGTAGGCATGAAAAAATACTATTGCATATACTGACAAATTTCCCAGTAATTAATATATGCCTCCATTTGTTTGAGGAGCTGCATTTTTTTTTTCTCTAGCAACTTGTTTCTTTTTCAGTCTTTGAATACATAGGACTCGATGAAGCAGCTTTGTTTTCATTGTGATTGTGAATAATATACTCAGAGTATCTTTGTTTTAATCCCGGAAATTTCTGTGTACAGCTCCTGCAGAATTCTGTTTGCTCTGAGTATTGGAAAAACTATAATGACTGAAGGTCTTGCTATTTTTAGATTTCAGCTTTGGAAATACAATGATACATGGATCATTAACCTTTTCTTGTATCTGTTTTGGTGTCCATTTATTAACATTTCCTAAAGACTAGTCTTTTATTAAGAAATGGTATTGGCCTAAACTGTTATTGACAGTAAAATTTCATGTTTATTATCTGAAGATTACAAATTGAAGGACACTATACATAAGAGGAGAGAATAGATTCCTTATTGTTGGGACCATCTTTTAAATAACTGACAAATTGATCAACAGAATGAGATATAATAATATACAGAAATGTATGTTTGGGGAGTTGCTAGCAAAATTGTTTAATATGCAGTGCGGTCAGTATCATTTCAGGAATTCTTTAAATACAGATCTCTCCCAAGATTTTCACCAATCTATGTTTTATCTGTTACTATTATAAATCCATGAAATAGATACTGTGCACTATTCTAAAGGAGAAATCCTACCTATCCTGTTAAGTACAATAAGGATAATCTTTAGCAGAAAGAAATTAAAAGTATTCTTCCAATAATATAAATTATCAAAATATTTAAATATCTGATTAAATATCTGCCTATACCTGATTAAATATCTGCAGGCTCTCCATATTTGTGGATTCAGCATATATGGATAAAACCAACTGCAAATTGAAAATACTATTATGTATGGATAGTTTGACCTATAGTGGATTTGCCTGTCTTGAACATGTAGATTTTTGGCACCATTGATCTAAAGTATACAAGAGAGATGTGTGAAGATTACATGTAAATACTACACCATTTTATATATGGGTCTTGAACATCCATGGATTTTGGTATTTGTGTGGTTCCTGGAACCAACACCCCATATATCCTGAGGGACAGCTGGATATCCACTTAATCTCCACCTTGTAGGAAAGAAAAACCAAGAGATATGATACACTACAATACAGTACAGTACAATGCAATACAATTCTCACATATGTTAAAGATGACAGGGTTTATCTTGAGTAATTTTAAATATAATTGTTTAGAAGATCTGTAATTGTTGATGCTTACCATATCTGCATTTAAAGAGCTGGTAATCTAATATTGATAGATCCCATTTCAACAATTAGCCTCAGTTTGTAATTTACTTTAATTTAGGATAACTGATGATTTTTGTTTTGCACATGACCTACCATAGTACCTGAAGGGCCTGTTGGAAACCTGACTTATGAGTCCATTTCATCTACTGCAATAAATGTAAGCTGGTGTCCACCGTCTCAACCCAATGGTCTAGTCTTCTACTATGTTTCTCTGAGCTTACAGCAGACTCCTCACCACGTGAGACCACCTCTAGTTACATTTGAGAGAAGCATGTATTTTGATAATCTGGAAAAATACACTGACTATATATTAAAAATCACTCCATCAACAGAAAAGGGATTCTCTGATACCTATACTGCCCAGCTACACATCAAAACTGAAGAAGATGGTAGGCTGGACCCTTTTTTTCCTGTTAAACAGATTGTTGGTGTTCCTTTACTTATATTGCTTTCTGATAACCAAATATTATCCTTATAATTACATAGAGTAAGTTTATTCTCAAGTAATTAGTCTTTCAAGTAATAAAATAAGCTCTAAGTTCCTTAAAATTAAAATAATCATCTGCTAGTAAAATTAAGTCCCAGAATTAATGAAGCCTTTTCTTTTTAATGCTAATTCACCTTTGTTTCATTTAATATTCTTTTTTTCTTTTATAGTCCCAGAAACTTCACCAATAATCAACACTTTTAAAAATCTTTCCTCTACCTCAGTTCTCTTATCATGGGATCCCCCATTAAAACCAAATGGTGCAGTAATAAGTTATGATTTAATTTTACAAGGACCAAATGAAAATTTTTCTTTTTTTACTTCTGATAACTATATGATATTGGAGGAGCTTTCACCGTTTACATTATATAGTTTTTTTGTGGCTGCAAGAACTGTAAAAGGCCTCGGTCCTTCCAGTATTCTTTTCTTTTACACAGATGAGTCAGGTAAGCCAGAATCCATATTTCTTCAGTGATTTCACTGTTGCAGCTCTTGCTTTCTCTTTTAAAGGAACAGCATGGAAAAATGAAAGGATATTGATTATCTATTTGTAACAGACTTACAACTATTCATCTACTTTGCAGATTTTTTTTTTTTAATTCTAGCTTCAGGACACAGCGTTCTGCTTAAAGCTATTTTGGAACTACTGAGTTCCAAGTACAAAACACAATTACTTATCTATTTATCTCTGATGTTAAAATATGATTATTTAATAAATCTTTCCTAACTAGTGTCTTCAAGAAGCTAGAGTCAAGATATCTTTATGTGAAAAATTTTATGAATGTAAGTTTTATAATGTGTTTTCCTACAGTGCCTTTAGCACCTCCTCAAAATTTGACTTTAATCAACTATACTTCGGACTTTGTATGGCTGAAATGGAGCCCGAGTCCTGTTCCAGGCGGTATTGTTAAAGTATATAGTTTTAAAATTCATGAACATGAAACTGATACTGTATTTTATAAGGTAGGTTGATCACACCAGTATGTATGCTTATTTTAAAAATTCAGAAATTAAATTAAAATCTTCTGATATTCAGGGGGAAAAATGGACTGTTTAAAATTAAATAACAGCCATCTTTTTAAAAAAAACTTTTTTGTTTCCTACAGTTTAAGGATGTTAGTGGAAGACACAAAACAGTTACCAGATATGGAAGCTGAAAACTTCCTAGAGTGGTTTATTTAGAATTTGTAACTTCTATATATATACAATTTACAAAATCATTGCACCATTTAATTAATGCTGTGATGTATATAGTAATTTTTAAAGGCTCCTTAAAACTTACTGTCTTAAAATATAATCTATTTCTATTTGCTGTTAGAAGAGCAACTCAGGGAATATTTTTTAACCTTTTCAAAACAATAAACAGGATTTCTGGTAACCTTTCTTTATCATAAAACCCCACGCTAATTGCTTTTTAAAGACATATAATTATTGTTTTCCTTTTAATGCTAATAAGTTTACAGCACTAACCACGCTTCCACCTCCATTTTTAAGTTCCAGTATAAATGAAAATACCCAAAGAACTGATGTAGCAAAGGTTCTGAAATAAACTTATATGATTTCTAGTATTTAATTGCCAAAATATAATTAACTGGCCTGTGTCTAAGAAAGCAATAATTTTTTTCTCCAAAGATAATAAAGTACTGGATGCTGTTATTTAGCAGTAATGTGCAGGAAGAGTGCAAAAAATCTGTGGAAAACATTGCCTTTAATATTATATGCCTTGCAGTTTATTACCAATGATGAATAATTTTTATGACATGTATCAATTGCAAAATGAATAGTAAAAATCAAAGGCAGTAATTAAGGTTATGTCATAAGTAATAACTTGCTTTTTTCAAAAACAAGATATTACTTAAAAATCTGATAGGCTGAATAGAATTAGAATTATATGACACCATAAATGTGGAATCTGTTTTCCTAGAAGTGTGAAATCGTATTAATGATACTAAGACTTCAATCTCCTAATATTTGTTCCTATTTCATGTTTAACTTTTCCCATTTTTTATTTGCTTTATCTTTATGGGTCACTGGGAAATAGATGTCAAAAGAGAAAAGGAAATATTTTCTTAGTGTTGTCATATTCCTTGTGATCATGTATGTGTGGATGTGATTTCTTTTTTGAAACAGTGGTCTCCAGCATCAACTCCTGTAACATAGTGGTAAATCCTGGCAACAGATCATCTGGTTCAAACCCTGCCCTGGAGAGCAGCTGTGCAGCATTAATTGCATTGCATAACCTCTTCAAACTCATATTCTTCAAGTGAAAAATGGGAATTATAAAGATATATATGTTAAAAAGTGAGAACTATATGGGAAAATCTATATAAAGCATTTAGAAGTATTCCCAGTCTTTGATAAATGTGTCTGTTATTACTGTACATAGTTTTCAAATGAACAAAAATATCCATCTGCATTGTAATCACACAAAACATGAAATGACAGTATCCCAGTCCTTGAATATGAGAATAAGTTTTATTCTAAGACTTTCAGACATTCTCTTTTTTCAATAGAAATGCTACCATTAATATTTCACTAGTAGCAAAAACAATCTTTCTCTGTAAAATACTAAATATGTCATTTTTGGGAAAGAGGTACTTGTTTTTGTCTAAAATCTACTTTTAATTATTCATTTTTACATTTATTTTCTCTTCCATCAATATTCATAGGGTCATTTTCTTTCAAATTCCTTTAAATGTCTCCTGCCGTGGCTTTTCTAGTTTATTTTGCTGCTTGCTTCTTTTATTTGTCTTTCTTTTCATTTGTAGTGTTCTTGTTTTCCTTCTGTGTTATCATCCACTCCTTAGTCTTGACAGTTTCTATTATTTTTTCTTTATTAGTCTTTCAAATTGTATATGGTTCATAAAGGCAGAATAATTCCAGAACCCCTGCAAATGTTCCTGCCATCCCAGTCAATTTACGGTCCAAATGTAAATCAGTAAAATAAACACCTTCTGGTAACAGGTCACTCTAGTGTATTCTAAAAGAAGTGATTCATCAAGTAAAAAGCCTGTTAAGATACATTTGTTATTTTTTCACTGTTTTGTTCCCAGGGCTTAGTGTACATGTAAAGGATGAATAAACAAATTTACATAGGGTGTGACTATTAAAAAATTTTAGGTGAATTTGGGGCCTCCATGGTGGCACAGCTGTTGGCAGCAGCGACACGAGTTCGATGCCTGGCCGGGGATAGTCCCACATGGCGCAGTAGACCTTTCCTGCCTTGTCCGCTGCTCCCCTCAGCAGTGTATTTCCGCCAGTCTGCCTGTTCTGCTCCCCACTCGGTCTTTGGTGAACCCTCTCACCGCCCCACGCCTCTGGCCTGTATCCTAGCTTGTATGCATAAATAAATAAATCTTAAAAAAAAAATAGGTGAATTTAAGAAAAATTAAGTATTGGTATTCAGCCATACATTGGATTTCAATTAGAGAATTTAATTTAAAAAATTAATGGGAGGGGGCCTCCCTGGTGGTGCAGTAGTTAAGTGCTATGCTGTGGCGCTGATGGCAGCAGCAACACGAGTTCGACGCCCGGGGAGATTCCCACATGGTGTGGCAGACCTCTCCTGCCGCGCCCACTGCTCCCCTCAGCAGTGTATTTCTGTCGATCTGCTTGTTCTGCTCCCCACTCTGTCTCTGGTGAACCCTCTTACCGCCTCCTGCTTCTGGCCTGTACCCCAGCTTGTATGCATAAATAAATAAATCTTAAAAAAAATTAATGGAAGGATATAATTCCAGGTAAGAATATGCGAGACAAAAATGAAAACAAATTACTCTACTCTAGCTTTGTTTTTTTTAGTGGCAATGACAAATTCTCCAGAACTGAGTAGATACCCAGTTATCTTTGTAGCATCAGCTAAATACATCCTGTGGTGCACAAGAAAAGTTGAATAATTGTTTTATTCCAATTAAAAATACAGTACTTACTAAGTCATTGGTTAAACATAAAATGCATAACTTTGATATATTAAAATATCTTTTCCCTTTACAGATATGTTTTTGATGATCCATTGTGATTAAGAATTTCTTTCTGCTTTTCAGAATATTTCAGGTTTTCAAACTGAAGCTAAACTTGTTGGACTGGAACCAATCAGCACCTATTCTATCAGCGTTTCTGCCTTTACCAAAGTCGGAAATGGCAATCAATTTAGTAATGTAGTACAATTCACAACTGAAGAATCAGGTTAGACACAGTGTTTTGAACCTAGTGTGTTACATTTTGTATTAAAGATTAGTGGTAACTTGTGTTAAAAGGCACCTCTTCCTCACATTTTAAGTCAATGATTCTTGAATGAACCCAAGACCCTTTTCTAATAATTTCTTCTCAGTACCTCTGGATGCATTTCATGTGATTTTATTCAATCTCCAAACTGAAATTGGAGACCACTCACTGATAAATGTAACACTTCTGCATTCATTTATGACTACTAAAGCTTTTTTAATCAACTGTCTATAAAACAGCCCAAGTAAAAAGTATTTATAGTGGGTAAAGGTGTATGATCTGAAGTCATTGTGTCTGAATTTAAATCCAAGCTTTGATCTACTGTTTGGAAAACCTGGGCAAATTAGTGAAGAAATTGAATTAAATCACCAAACTTCTCATACGTATTGAAGGGTAGACATGCCTATAGTAAATGCCTATCATAAAGAGATTTTATATATGTGTCAAACATACAAAGAAAATACATTCTAATAACCTAAAAATGTATCAGGTTAGTAAAAAATCAAGGTATATCTTATAGCCAGTGCTCTGTAAACCAATATCAATTTTAATGTGTAAGATGATATCATGCCAGAAAATTCTTTTATTTTATTGGTTAAATAAAGGAAAACTTTCACCTTTAAGGACTATAATAACAGCTGGCTAATGAATTATTTTGGTTTACAGAGTCAATGATACAGATGTTCACAAAATCTAGGATTATAAACAAATTTAAATAAATGATCATCTGTCTATGAAAATACTATAATGTTTTGAAAATAAAAAATCAAATAATTAATGATATTTAATTTCTAAAACCACTGACCAACTCAGAAATGGTATTTTCTTTAACTGTAAATGTCACACATCTCCTAAATATTGTTTAGTTCTGATGCCTTTATGTTAAAGAAAAAAACATTTGTAAGATATAAATTTAAGCCCTAAGACAGAATTATAGGCAAGTAAAAAAAATGGAATATTCTTTAAATAACTCTGTTTTGCAAAAGACAATAAATATTCTTTGACTATATACTAATGTTTCTTCTAACATCTTCTTTTGAATGTAGAAAGAAAAGCTATGCTCACAATAGGGAACATTAAATAATCAGAAAGTTCCAAGGGGAGTCTTTCTTTCCAGTCTGCGGTTACTTTGGTGGGAAAGGGTATTGCTCAACAAGATATAATGGATTTTTGAAGTCCCAGGAAAAAGTTGTTTGACTTCGAGCTTCCCTCTGATATTTTTCAAAACGTACTAAGGAACGAGGTCTTCATGATTTTTTTTCAAAGAAGCCATCCAAATATAAAAGCTGAACCCTTAAATTGGCTACATATTTCCCAGTACTCATAGACCTACATGTACCACATTAGAGAGGCACCTACATTTATATTTTGCATCCAATGTTTTTAATGTATTGTTAAGATTGCTCCTTTCTGATTAAGAGAGATTGCTCCTTTCTGATTAAGAGAGCAGACATGATCCACTGCCTGGACTCGAGGCTAAACAGCATCTGTGAGGATCTGAGGAGGTGAGATTGTTTCCTGAGGCCAGGAAAACATTCAATGACTGGTTTAGTTTGTAAGGCTTAACAAGATAATGTAGAAAACTGGTCAGTTACCATCTGATTCAACCTCTGTTAATTGTTCAGTGCATATTGGAAAAGTTGAATGTTTGTTCTGTGTCCTAAACATGTTATCTATGATTCATAAAATTCAATCATTTATCTACTGAATGTGTATAAATTTCAACTGTGGGCATTTTTTGTCTAAGTTCCAGATATTGTACAGAATATACAGTGTGTGGCAACTAGCTGGCAGTCAGCTTTAGTGAAATGGGATCCACCCAAAAAAGCGAATGGAATAATTACATATTATATGATAACCATTGAAAGGAATTCTACAAAAGTCTCCCCTCAAGATCATATATATTTTTTCATGCAACTTCTTGCCAATACCTCATATGTGTTAAAAGTAAGAGCTTCAACCTCAGCTGGTGAAGGTGAAGAAAATACATGCAACATCAGCACCCTGCCTGAAACAGGTAATTAACATGAAACAGGTAACTAACATGAAACAACAAAGGTGAAGTAGGTAACTCACCTGAAATAGGTAACTGTGGACTGTGGTGTACATTTGTCAATGCCATTTGTAATCTTTATAGCAGATTTATCTCAAAAGACAAAACACATATTAAAGAAATACAGCACATTCTTTTTTAAAATCTCATCTGTTGTCTAGTCCCAGCTGTGTAGTGTGCTGCCCTTTCTCCACAACACTGGGAGACTGAAGAAAGTAAAAAAGACAGAAAATCTGTTTTTTTGTGTTTCCACAAATATATATTTCTCATTATATGAATGACAAATTTACTAAATTATGCTGAATCATAATTACAACAGGGAATGGGCATGAAAACCTTTTGATATATTTCTTTTTTTCATAATTGGTTTTGTTGAGATTCTAGATACTTTCGTGAACTCTATGACTGTAGTGGCAGATGCAGATGCAGCAGACTCAGTTTCATTTCTTTCCTTCCTTATATATCAGCTTTTATCTTAATGTTATATAAATAAAAATATTCAGGTCCCTAAGCTCTAATCTACAAAGAAGAAAACTCTTACTTTTCCTTCCTATGTCATAATCTTCTTTGTTCTTTTTCCTCCACCAATATTAGACTCCCTCTATACAAGAAAACCAGATTCCTTCCTTCTTTGCAGGTCCTCTCTAATTGGGACTGTGGGTATTTGCATAAATTTTACCTCTGTGACATCCACATCCATATCTTGGAAATATCTTCCAGCATCTCCCTGCTTTTGAAATTACCTAATTTTACTGTACTCTTCTGTCCTTGAGACTAAACCACAGAACTGCAAGACGTGATTAACTTTCTCCCCAATTTCAGCACCCAGATCAGCATCCTTTCCTCCTCTCCCTCCCAATGCCACATTTCTTCAGACTTCAGTGATTTTCCTAGACACTAAGATTGGATGTCTTCTAGCAACACCTATCTCCTTTTCCTTATATCTCAAATCATGATATTGTTAGTCATCTTCTAGATTCCAGGCTCTGGGAGGACCCCATTGTTTGGGATATGAATATTGTTTGCTGATAAATATTGCTAGAAAAATATAGAAATGTTTCTACTTTGTTCAGCTATAAACTCACCTTCCCGAAGTCTCCTGTTGTTCCACAGTATTCTACTATTCGTTTAAGTAATAATATTGATAACACTGATTTACCTTCCTTCACATCAAGATTACCCCTGTCTGTATTTATGTTCTCCAGATAGATTCGTGCTTGGTCAGGGATGTCATTATGTTCTTTTCAGGGATCTAGCTGCTCATTTTAATTTCAATCTTCATGTTCCCTCTAGAACATTACTTCATCTCTTTCTTGTATTTTATTCTCTTTCTCTCTGTCTCTTCCACACAAACACAAATTGTTAGAAAATTTTGGCTGAGGACTTGTTTGGCATACCAGCCACAAATCTGTTCAAATGGGCTGTATATTACATGAATTCTCCTTTTCTTCCTCACTGTTGTGTGCCTGTTCTTGACAGTTAATTGCACGCCAGCCTTATAGTTTTGTGTGACTTATTCCCTCCATCCCACTTACATATTATCAAATCTTCTCAATTTAATTCCTGCCATGGCACTGCAATTTGGCCCTTCTCCAACTTGAACGCCCCCATTGTATATTAGACTTTTGTTACTTCTTACAATAATACCCTAGGTAGCCTTATTAACCACACTAATCCCATCTACCCACCAATCCCATCTTTTACCTACTCACTTTGATCAAATTGGTTCTAATATAAAATTTATACTATATATATTTAAATATATGTCTGTATAGTTTTATATGCTGGCAGTTGCAGCTTATTATCTGAAGTGTAAGAATTAGACATGTAAATTTGGTTATCTGAAGCGTAGAGGTAATAATAAAAGACATCATGTATAGGATCTATCTTAGAATATTCCAAAAGTTATTCTCATTGTCAGCAAAATATATGCCAGAATTTATCATCAGTTAGAATCTGGTTTGCATCTAACTTTTCATTCTAAGGTCCCTCTACCACTAGCCAAACTTCTTTTATTCATGGAAAATATTTCATTTATTTAACTCTGAAAATACTTCCAGAGCACCTGCTATAGGTTAATAACTGACTTAATTCAATTCTTCAAACATGCCCAACACTTTCCCACCATAGATTATTTTACTTTATTGTCTTTCTCACTTTCTATGTCACAAACAATTTTATTCATTCTCAAAAGCCCAACGTAAATATAGCTTTTAAAAGTCTTCAATAGTATGTCAAGTTTTAGAGGGACATATTCCTGAACTTCACTCAGACTTTCATTTTAGCCTTGAACAGTGAAGCCCCAAAATCTGTATGTGTAAGCATCTCTCTGGGTGATTTTAATGTGCTGTAATTTGGAAATTACTGGCATAGATTACCCTTGATGGCAGGTGATATGTAGCAGTGAGGAGAGGCAAACAATGTCAAAGAAGTCCAGAAAAGGGTGACAGGTATTTTCTCGGTGGGTGGGCAGCAGATCATTGGTCTGTAGAGTCTGGGGGAAGGAAATATGGCCAAATCCAGGCAGGTGGTCTGCATCTGGGTGGTCTAGCACCAGGTAAAATGGTCTTTATCATTGGCAGGGAGCTGAGTCTTAGAAAACCAAAGAATAAAAGACCCAGGGAAATCATTCTGACATAAATGAGAGGTTCAGAACTCTGAAAACAATGCAAGTGCTCATTATTGAGCACTCTGGTATGCAAGTGCCTGAGTAGTTAAAGGAACACAGCAGAAAATCAGCTATGAGACACATGTTCGAATGTGCAGTCGGTGTAGAGTCGTCTGAACTTGAGGTACAGGACTTCATAATAAAACCTTTTAAAAGAGGATTTGAGTTGGATTTTAGCATTAAAAAAATCATGAGCAGAGGTTGAAGGGATTCTAAACCAATGGACCAGGCAGTTATTAGACATATTGTGCTGTTGAATGCACTGCCTTGCTATTAAGATCCGTGTTTCTGAAAGTTTAGCCTGTGACTCTGCATCGGGATGTACATTGTATGGTCAGTCTGAGGCTCTGCTGCAGACTTAATGGAGTCAGAATTTGGGGATTAGGACTCATAAATCTCCATTTAAGCAAGATATGTGGGTGATACAGTATTGAAATTTGAGAATCACAGTATGCCACTCTTTGCAAAGAATAAACTCTTTGCTGGAATAAACTCTTTGATTTATCTTTGTTTTATAAATAGTTCCTAACAGAGAGCCTTGGGCACTGTAGTCACTGAAATGTTTGTACAAGAAATAAAGAAATTGTTATGAAATTCATAATTTTTCATAAGGGGTTTTACTCCATTGCAATATATTATTTCTACATTTCCATCAGGCAAAATTATAGATACTTTTTCCTAGACAAATGCAAAAGTTTTCTTTTTTAAGGGAAATTATTTGTTTGAAACATTAATTTTTGCTTCAAAAATATCAATTTTTTTTATTTAGAAATAAGTTTGGGGGCTAATGTGTAATTGTATTTATGATTATAATGTTTATTAAGTAAATAATTGTTTTTATCTGGGTTCCCATAAATTGTTAATGAGAGCTTAGGAAGAAGTAGAGATTCATTGTTCTGAATGGGAACAGTTTTATAGTTATTGCAACCTTCTAATTTATGGCGGGCTATGATTAGTCACAGTGTTTTGTCAGTTCTTGAGTCACTGACTGTATTTATTTTTGACATAAAGTAAAATCAGATTTGGTTCACTCCCATTCCATGGATTATTGTTTTTTCTTTCCTCGTGTAAACTTGGTCATTTCTGTGACTGTTAAACATGCATCATGGTGACTGAGTTTATGAGGAGATCAGTATTTGGTGTCTAAGCTAGTTCCATTGTTGCAGCCAAATGTTGGAATAAATTGAGTGTAAATGAAGGCCCCAAACCTGGTACATTTAGCAGCAGTTTATGTCAAGATATATGTAACAATAAAAATATTATAGCAAGTTCAGGTGCATACAAACTTAACTTTCAGAATCCCAAGTGAGTTCAAAATGTATGCACTTTTCCATAATATTTTCAAACTTAGTAAATGTGGCGATTTAATACTGACTTTTAAAAATTTGGATTTTTTTTTCTGAAAGATCATTTTACAATGTAGATTTACTTAAAGTTCTCTCAAGTTCAAAGATTTGGAATAAAAAAACAAACAAATAAAAATAAGCTATCATGGATGCCCGGAACTTAATTGAGGGAAAGTAAAATATGCAGAAGTAGTTTTGAGGAGTGTGCTTTTCAATGCTTATATTTTTTATTAGCTTTTTGTGCAGTAGGAGGTATCAGTCACATATGGGGATCAGGGGAAATCCACTGAGTTTCCAATTAATGGTAGTGTATGACTGAATGGGAAAGTGTTTAATTTCCTTGCTTTTGCTCTTCTACTCTTATTTCTTATAAATATCTCTCTATTGTTGAATTCTATATATGTAAGCTCTCAATCTTCTTCAGCAAATCCTTGACCACCATTTCCTAGACTCTCTGTAAGAAATGTATTTATTATGCACTTTATTTGACTCCCTATTTTTTGGACAGTGTAGAGATACTACCTAAATAGTAATTATGACTACATCGTATTTCCACCTTATATTTCAAATAAAATATTTATATCATTTATAAGAGTTCACACCACTCTTGAGCACCATTTAATAGATTGAATGTGGGTGGTAAAAGTATTTCTCAGGGTTGCAAATTAATGTGCCAGCTCAAAAGTACTTTTTTCTTTGTCTGCATCTCACATACAGCACTCTCCTTACTCATCACTTTAGTTGAGATGAGAAGTCAAACATGCAGACAAATTGTATGATCCTGTTTGTTCTTAAGCAAGAGAGTTGACACATTCTACTTAACTGTCAGTAATTGATAAAAGCACAAAAGCCATTATAATTGCCTGTCTCAGATCAGAGAAATACAGCTATTAACATAGCTACTCTAATTGAAATTCAAGTGTTTTACAAAATATCTTTCATACAGATTTACATATTAAATATAATGTTTTTCTTAAAAATGAACATCAGATGAGAAGTATTTTTTTATACTTGTGGTGTGGCAGACAATTTCATCAATATATATTTCTTTATTGCTTACTGTGTGCAAGATCTGTTTTGAGGATTCAAGACTCAAGTTTGAGTTCTGAATGACATTGGAGATTTCTACTCAGCAAATCCAAATTCACTGTTATTGTGAAGACATGTAATGTGAATACATTAATAAAGCAATTATATAAAAACATACATAAATGTTAGACAATTATGTGCTTGAAAATTTAATCACATAGAAATTAAGGAGAAATAGATTTTGTTGAAGGCGTATTGAAGAAGTTGAATATGACTATTGTTCCTTGGTTGCTTCTGAATTGCTTTAAGAAAAGTCTGAGACTCAGTAAATTAATTGAAGAGAATCATACAGACTTCATTCTTGAATTTTATAGCCAGATACACCAATGTTCACTTAATTTGATATAGCTCAATAAATTAGCCTCTGTTTAAGAATATTATTTTTGGCTGTTTCTCAATATACTATGAGAAAATGCCAATTGTACATATCAAACATTATTCTTTTTGTTTTTACTATCTTGGATGGCTGGGAGTTAGGGAGACCTGAAGATTATGAATGGAATAGAGTGTTCATGATAAGCCACCTAATGGCACCATCACTATTTTTAAAAATAGTGAAATTAAAATATAGAGGAGAGTAGATATGAAATCCGAGATACAGTCAAGGAAAACATGGTGGAATGAAGGAATGTACTAACAGTGGTTGGGGGAGGTGGAAGCCTGACTTGGGTTGAGGACATTGTACTGAAAGAGGTTAGGTGAGGAGGTTCACACACTAAAGTGGACCTTACTCTCTTAGTTTTTCATGATGTGGCAGAAGTTTGAATATGATATAATGTGAAAATTGGGAACTTTGCTAAATTTACAGTAGCAAACAACATCAGTAACTCTAAAAATAATTGTTTTATGGCCATCTTCCTAAATATTGCAATAATCCCTTTAAATAGAAAAGTATTTTTATTGCTATTTACCAAATATCCCAAGTCATGAAAAATAACATTTACAGTCATATCTGGCCCATGAAGCCCTTTCAACACAGTTGACTCTTCTCTAGTTATCTGTATTTCCACTCATTCACCTTGAAATTTACCTTTACAAAGAGGACCTGACTGACTAGTTTTTTTTTTTTTTAACACAATTTCTGTGTACACATGTGTGCAGTGTGCAAGTACTTGTATGAACATTCATTTTCTTTGGGAGAAATACCAGAGTAAATTGCTGAATCATATAATTGCATATTTTACTTTTCAAGAAGGTACCAAACAGTTTTCCAGAGTCACTATCCTTTTAAATTCCTACCAGCAGTGTATGAGCAATCCTATTTTGCCACATCATCACCAGCACTTGGTATTGCTGCTGTTTTTTGTCTTAGTCATTTTGATAGTGTCTAATGTTATTATATTCTAGCTTATTTTGCTTTTCTCTAATAACCAATTTGTTGAACAGTTTTTCATGTGCTTATTTAGCATTGCCATATCTTCTTTAGTGAAATGTCTGGTCATGATTTTTGTTCATTTTCTCATTGAATTGCTTTTTTGTTATACTTTTGAGTTGGGGAGTCCTTTACATATTCTAGCTACTAGTTCCTGTCAGATATGTGGTTGTGAATATTGTCTCTCAGGCTGTAACTTAAATTTTTGTCTTATTAATAGGGTCTCTCACAGAGCAAAAGTCTCTAATTTTGATGAAGTCCAATTTATCAAAATTTTCTTCCTTGTGTTGCAATTATAGTATCAAGTTAACTTAATCCTAGATCTTAAGATTGATCTTATGCATTTCTTCTAAGAGTTTTATAATTCTATGATTCACACTTAAGTCTATAATCCATTTTGAATTAATTGTTGTATAAGACATGAGACTTAGGTCAAGGTTTATATTTTGTCTGTGGCTATCTAATTGCTCTAGCTCTATTTATTGAAGGCTATCTCTCCTCCATTAAACTGCATTTTCTTTTATCAGCCTAAATCTTTTGTTTTAAACCAAGCTTGTTAACTCATTATAACAAAAATGTACAAAGAATAATGTTGATTTTTTTTAGATTTTAGTCAAAGAAAATCATTAATTTGTAGTTTTTCACGTAATTTCTCTTGTAACCCTCCAAAATTTTTATCTACTTATTAGTTTTAAGTGATTCAGTTTATCCCAGAGTCTAGAAAAAGAAAAGGAAGGTAAACTCAAAGCATGCAAAAGGAAGAGAACAAAAATTGTAAAAAACAATTACATGGAAAACAAAACCAGTAGGAAAAATCAACAAAACAAAGAGCTCTTTGAAAAGATAAAATTAACCAACCATTAGCAAAAGTGACCCCAAAAAGAGAAAAAGTACAACTACTAACATTTAAGAATGAAATCATGATAGACATTGCAGACATCAAAAAGATAGTAAGGGCAGCAGCTGACCTAATAAAAAAATAAATAATTGGAATAACCTGTAAGTCATTGCATTGCAATGGTTTCCTGTGCTAATACTCTGGTAGGGAAAGAAAGGCTAAATCTGTGTTGTTCTGAGGTACTGGTAGAAATCCAGATGCCCCTTTCACCTGAGGGAGGCTTTTGGGGGCTAACCACTGTGGGCACATCCCAACTCTAAATGCAAAGGAGCATCTCATTACTGTTCTCTGCAGTTCTCCCTGCCACAAGGGGCGGGTCTCTCCACCACTGTAAAGAGTAAAAACTCTGGCTCCCTGTTTTGCTCTCTCTGACCTCATCCTGTCAAACATGGTTGGGGTTCCTCATTACTGCCTAGTGAGACCAGAAGGCCCTGTTCCCTTTCAATTTTTGGTGGTCTGGAGAGGGGGGAGGCAGGTTTTTTTTTCCCCCACTGTGGTTTTGGGGTAGAATAGTATTGTTATTGTCTAAAGGTCTTATATATTGCACAGTTTAGTTTGGTTAGAGAGAGCAGGCTGCTTGTTTATTTTATTCCTGACTTTTTGTCTGAGCTGGTTGACATTTCCAGATTGTTGACTTCTGGGATATATGAGGTAAAAAGAAAACCTAGGGAACTCATCACTGTATTGGTCTTTGAGCTGGGAATCCTTTAGTTGCTTTGACTTCTCTCCTCCTTCCAAAGTCTTCCTATGTTTGCTTTATGTTTAATGTCCTTAGTTTTAATTGTACCTAGAGTGGGAGTAATAGGGAAAATACTTTTCCATCTTTCTAAAAGCAGAAGCTCATTCACAGGGATATATTTATTAGCATGTATGGTGGGACCCTATTAATCTATCTAGTCAAGATCAAATTATTATCACTTATGAAGTAATTACTAGGAATGATTGGGACAACTATGATGCATCAAATTTTTTTTGTGTGTGTGATTTTAAACTTTAGGTGACATAACTTTAAATCTTCATTGGATCTCATGGACAACCTCCTTCAGTCATTTCATTTTACAGAGATGGTAAATGATTTAGAGACTGTGGCTACTAAATTTATCACAACTAATTTTCAGCAGAACTCTTATAAGTCTAGAACTCTCTCTACTATATTATGATGCCTCCCTTACCCTAGAAATTCAGTAAATCATTTCTGTGCACTGAAATTGGGATACTTCTCTCCATTATCACATTATCTAAATAGAATCATTGTTGAGTGAGGAAATTTAGGTCCATTACATGAATTTCCTCAATAATATGTCTAGATATATTTATGATGTATATATGCACTTTATACAACTATGGATTTAAAAATTCAGGAGCACTGGATTTCTATTATCACATATGTGCTTAACCTGTAAAGGTAAAATATTATTAGTTAATTTATTAAAATCTTAAATATAATGAAGCAGTTCTGAGAAAGTTTTAAAAGTTGCTAAATATATATAACCTTTTTTATCCCAGATCAGCTCCAAAAATGTAATCTTGCTATGATGAAATTATTCTAGGTATCATATTTTAAATGTAATTCCATTTGTAAAAAATGAATCTGTGCTATTCTACATAATTCTCCTTCACCCCATTGATGCTCTAATACTTTTCATTAAGAGGACTCTGGGCAGCCACGCTTTTCTTCATCCCAGCTCCAGCTAAAACCGGCTGTTCTTCAAGCAGCATTTTTATTAACTTATTTAGGAACTGGGGCATATCTTATTACCCTATTTTCCATTCCTGTTCTATGCAGCTGTAGCTGATACTTTTCATAACAGCCTTTACATGTCAACCTCCTCCCCCAGATCACCCCATTTTTTAAATTTTTTCTCCTTTACTTCCCTTTTTAAGTAAATGAAGCATGTGTGTGTGCATGCAAAGCCTCTTCTTTCTTTCTGGTAACCAAATTACTTGAAAACTTCTGGAATGTGTCTGCTGTTTGTGAGATTGTAACTTCGTGGTAAAACATTTACTCATGGTGTAAAAACTGAAATGTAAAATAAATGAGTTGTAATGATGGCAAAATTTCCTAAATACTATTACATTAATTTAGACACATTGCAACTTAAAATCAATGCAATATGAATGACAAGAAGAGGTTATGAACAAGAAAGTTGTACAAATTATTGTTAGTCTCAATTGAGTGAATTTCAAATACTACAAGTTTTGTGGCCCAATAAAACAACTTTTGGGAAGACATCCATAAAGAGCTGCTACTATAAAGTTTCAAAATTCAAATAAAAGTAACTGTTCTTGGTATTTTAATGTTAGCCCTGTAATTTCATTTTTAGTACCTCCTCACTGCAATCTGGATTGCAATCTGCAATCTGGAATCTCCTCATTGCAATCTGCAATCTGGAATATTCCTTATTGTGAAGGATCATATTTAAATTTTTTTTCAAAGTTAGACAGGTGATAATTATTACTCCATACCACAGTAATGAAATCTATGCCACTTAAAAGATATATTAACAATCAGTAGCCCAACCCCCTTTGCTCTTGCCCCTCCCCCACCCCATGATAGCCACTCAGTTCTACTATCAGATTTCTAGGATTTGTTATTAGTTTGGTTTTATCTGACCCTTTGTTGTGTTTCTCCATATTCCACAGCTAAGTGACACCAAAGTGGGTAGGGAGCACAATGGACTATGGTGGAGGACTGTGGGTGCCGAGGTGGTGAGTGTGGTGTGGTAACATCACCTGAAGGGGGAGATCATATACCTCGGGAACACACAATATTGTAAACCAGTGTTACGTCAATAAAAAACAAAAAAATCAATAGCCTAATCTTCTGACTTGTTGCTAATTAAATTAGCTGACTTTAGCTAACATATTTATTTTTTCAAGATTTATTTATTTATGCATACAAGAGATGGGGTGTAGCCAGAGGTGTAGGGGGGTGTGAGACAGAGTGGGGAGCAGGACAGGCAGATTGACTGAACTACACTGCTGAGGGGAGCAGCGGGCAAGATAGGAGAGGTCTATTGCACCATGTAGGTTAGCTCCCTGGCTGGGGATCGAACTTGTGTTGCTGCAGTGACTGCTGATAGCTTCATAGTGCTGAGACTTAACCCCTTGCACCACCAGGGAGACCCAAGATAATATATTTAAAAATCAAGATCCTATTTTATAATTTTAAAATGTCAGTCCATTAATAGTATTTGTTAGGTATGAGAGGTCTAACATTTTAAGATGTAGACTTGAAATTTAAAACTAACTTAATATTTTGCATGTTATTAGAGAGAAATAGTTGACTCTGTAAGGCATGATCCCAAAGACTGGATAGCATTTTTATTTTCCTCAGAAGCAATAAAAACTTTGAAAATTAGTTACCAAAAGAGTTGAAAGCAGCTGAAATATTTGCATTATTCTGAAAGGCTTGTTCTAGCATTAATACAAAAGGAATACATTAAAGCTCATGATTATTTTTTTTTAATTATGTTTTTATTGAATCAACATTGGTTTCCAACATTGTGTATGATTTAGGGGTCTAGGTTGACAAGTCTTCAGATGTTTGTAACCACACCATGCCTACCACCAGAGTACCTATAATCCTCCACCAAATTTCACTGGGCCCTTCTCCTCTTTTCCCTCCCCACCCTACCATGTGATTGGGTTTATAAAATATTAGCCATAAATTATTGGTACCTAAGATTTTTAATTTCTTTATACATGTAGTATGTGACATTTTGAATATTGCTATATATTTTATAGTAAGGTTTTTTTCATTTCATGTTTTTTTTTTTGGGGGGGTTACTTATATAAATTATTTATATAAGTGAAATGTAAAGAACATAAATGTAAAATTCAGTGGATTTTCACAAATGCACACACCATGTAACCTCCACTTAATAACCTATTGCACATTTCCATCTCCACAGAAAGTCCCTTGTACACCCTACCCCACCTCCCTGAGGCAACCACTGTCCTGATTTCAATCAACATAGATTAGTTTTGGTTGTTCTTGAGCTATATGTAGTCTTTCATTGGTCTATTGCAACATAATCATGAAATTCATGTTGTTCACAAGTTGAGTGATTTGTTCTTTTTGTATTGCTGCAGTCATTAGTATCATATGAATATCCATGTGTCTTTTTCTTTTGATACGCAAATAGATTGTTCTAAAGTATTATGAATGAAACTCTCATTTTATACACATAGATTTTGTGGAATTGCTGGATCTTAGTTTAGATAAATGTTCAACAGTTCCAGAAACTAACAGTTTACTAAAGTCATTGTGGTATTTCAAATATACACCCAACAGCAATATATGAGATTTCTAATTCTCATTATCAGCAGAATTTATTATTGGTCTTTTTAATATTAGACATTCTAGTTGTCATAAAAGAATTTCCATCTTATTGTAAGGTTAATGTACATTTCAGAGATGATTAATGAAATTAAATCCTTTAATTTAGTAAATTGGCCTTATATTTATAGACAGCCCTTGCTTTATATGGTAGTGTGGGCCCATAAACATAAACTGAAAGATACATTAAGAATGAATGCTTGTGCTAAAGTTTCTTCTGTGTGATGGTAATGTAGACAGAAGCACTTTAGTTTACCTTTTCATCATATCTTTTTCTGTATTTATTTTTGAATGATTTTTGTCATATTTAAAATGTGTCTGGTAGAAAGCAAAATGTCTTTTATAAACTGCATATAATTGCATCTTTCAGTTTTTTCTCGTGTTACAATCTCTGCTTTTTAAATGGAGTATATGATCTATTTATTATAAAATCCTTATTTAGTTGTGCTGAGACCTATCATTTGCTCTTTGTCTTACCTCTCTCTTCACTTTCTTTGAATTAATTAAATAATTTGTGTTTATTTTAATTTTTAATGGATCTTTGTATTTTCTCATTTTCAGTGGTTAGTCAAGAAATTACAATGATTCCTTGATTTATCATATCTATTTAAATTAACATTGAACAATTTCACAAAAATATGTAAACCTTGCAAAAGTACAGTTCTGTACCCTTATTTTGTGTTACTGTTGCCATATATTTGACATCTACTTACTTTAAATAAATATTTTACATCTATGTACATTGTAAATCCCACCGTTTATTGTATTATTTTTACTTACAAAGCCAATAGTTATTTAAGTAAATTAAGGAAAAATTTACGTATTTTCACATAGAATTACCATTTTTGGTCTTCTTTACTTTTCTTTCATCTTTCTATTAAATATTTTTTCTCTTGATTATTAGTCACATTTTCCTGACAGTAATTTTCATATCTGCCTAGTAAGTTTAAACTTGTATTGAACTATTGATGATGTTTTGTACAATATCTGGATTTTGTTATCATCTTCTGAAGAATATTGACTTTTATTCTAACTGGTCGTTAAAATAACGAAATGGTAATCTTATGAGTGTATTATTTAATGCTTTGTTTGGTTTCACCATCATTTGAAGGGGTGGTTTCTTTTTCCTGGAATATATAGAGAGAGATTAAAGCAAATATATGGCCTTTAGGAGATTTTAATATGAGGGTAAAGCTGTATTACATTCTTTAGTTTTGGTTAGAGTCAAACTTCAAACTTTGTCTCCCTGTGTATTAGGAAGCAGCTAAACTATTTACTTAAAATTTTCATCTGTTGCTTTCATTGTGCTCCTTGAAATGTAGACCATACATGTACAATAATACAGAGATTAATGAAGAATTTCAGGGGAGTTTAGACACAAAATTTGGGTCTAATGGCTCTCTGGTTCCCTCCTTTTCCAACTACTTTGGTAGTCCTACATCCCTGTCTCTGACAGCTCAAGTCAACAGTGGTTCCTGCTCCTCGCAAAGTTGAAGGTTGTTAATGGCAAAATTAATAGGCTGATACAAGCTATTCTTTCATTTTCAGAACAGATCCCTCAAATGTATAAGGGACACTGGATGGTTCTGATACAAATTTTAGTTGCTTTTGCAAAATTATTTCTTGCCTGATTTTGATTAAAATTCTAGTCATACTGAGCAGTTTTGTGTATATATCCTAACTGGTCATTTTGTTTAATTAATAAAAGAGGGGTGTTCATTATAATGATACACACATCACTTTAAATAGTAGATTTTTCTAATAGTTGCATTATTTCACAGACACTCCAGTCCTATCCTTTCTCCTATGTCCTGTATCAAATGCTTCTCTTTTCATCTCTCCTTATCCCTGCCCCGTCATGAAATCTGTGAAAATCTTTTTTCTCTATGTAGAGTTTTCCCCAAAGTTTAGGTCTGTGACTCCTACTGTATACTTAAATGTGTAAAGGTTTTGTATACAGCCACAATCTTTAGAAAAGAGGAATGATTTCAAGTGGCATTTGATTACTACCAAGTGTCAATTACACTTCTTAAAATCTCTGCATTTGTCTATTAATTTGTTTACTTTTCACTTATTTGTAAAAAACTAAACTGATGTTTCTTAGGTATCAATTTATCCAGATTATTGGCCCATATGAGTTTCTTATGATCTGTTTTCCTATTGTACTTCTCTGTCCATTGACTATTTACTTGACCTGACACTTAGTACTTCACTATCTCCTTTTCTGACACCTCCTTAAATGTTAGTTCACTCTCATAATTTCAAAGCTTATAAACATGTTTATCCCAAATTGTTTTTTCCAGATCTCTTATAGCTAACCTAAGCTGCTGCTCTAAGACATGTCTAATGGTCTATGGAAATATAATATGAAACTTGCATTTTATTTATTCTGTCCATCCTCAAGTGAATCTCCACAAACCAGTATGCCTTTCTAATTTTTTCATCAGTGTCAGTGGTTCAAGTTTGTCTCCAGGTGTTACAGAAGTGGTCGTAATAGACAATTAACTCTGATATATAATTAGTCCCCTAAGAACAAATTCAGCTAAATTATTTCAAATCAAAGTTGTCATTTTTGATAGTCTTGTGAGATGACTTGTTATATAGAGTTGTCAAACTAATGAGTCTATTAAACAAATCAGCTAATTTTTCCTCCAAACAGAATATGTATAACCTAGTTTTTGTAATGTTCTCCAAAAATGATTATTTTTACAATAAATTTCTACCGAGATTTTTTTTTTACAAATAAGTTATATGTTTAATAATACTTGGTTTAAAAACTAATATTATCATAGCTATGATCCATAGAATCTTGGGTTCCAATTTTCCATCTGTACCTACATTGGGATAGACACACAAAAAATTTAAGAACTCTTAGTCTTATTAATACTTTCTCAGTTTTCTTTCTTGCAAATGAAATATTTTAATATTTAATTTGACATGCTAATAAGCATGTCAAATCCATAGTCTCGGCTTTATAATACCATCTAAGATCATGTTTGTGCACCATCCTGTGAATGTGTTACCATTCTGTAAATTCTGTTCGAGCTCTCACAAAATCTATCTCTGGATTAAGTCAGACTCCCAGAGAGGTGTATCTGAACTGTATAATTAGAGCCTCTGAAGAATAGGTTTACAAAAACGTATTTGATAATTATTCTAACCCATCCTCTTTGAGAGACATTTTATAAAAGAGCCAAATTAACCAAATTTCTTATTTCTTTTACAGGGATATTTTTGAGGACATAAGTGATTTTGGGGGGGACAAATAAATCTTTGATCTTAGTACCAGGGAGTATTGCATTTTTCTTATTCATTTATTTTGTCTTATTTTTGGTAACCTAGATTTAATAGTCTTGATTTTTTTTCCTTTGAATTGATTTCTATAACACTTAGAGCCAAGTCACAGCCTATGTCTAGGAAATATAAACATACATTTTGTCTATTAATCTGATTCCTGAGTTCATTTGTTTTATTTTCTCTCTGTCGAATAAATCATCACTTTCTGCCAATATTCCTTTGCCTTTTCTTTTGACTCTGTTCCTAATTATTCTTTGTTATTGTAATCTGCATCATAATGCATATTTTCAATACTTACCAGTTTATCTCAAATTCACCTTTTCCTACTAAGTAGCTATATGGAGGCTAGGCTTTTATTTACATTTATACTTTACCAATTAATCTCTGTCAGTTCTTCATTGCCTATAGTAATCATCTAAATTCGTCTTTCAAACTTTCAGAAACTTTCAATACTACTACACTTGATGGTCCCCCTTTTTTCATTATTACTTTGTTAATTAGACTTTCTTTTCTCCAGTCTAATATACTTCCCCTAATAAATAATATGTGTGTATCCCCATTCTCAGTTTTAATGAATATCTGTTCTTTTGTATCTACTAGTCCTCCATTGGTCTTCAAAATTTAGATCTCTTGATGATATCCTTCCATTGAACCTTTCCTTTGGGAATCACATATTAGTGGAAGTTTCTATTAAGTTACTTTTCATATATGTATCAAAAGTACATCTTACCATAACACTTATACCTTGACCAAACCTGTTAGAGTGAACATCCATAAATGCTATTGATTGAATTCAATTTGCTACAAAATTTATATTTGGTATGCTGAAGTTTGCTTTGCATTCAACTTTGCAGGAATTTATCTTTTTATATTGATCTGTACTAATGTTGGTGTTAGTAAACTTTCTTTTCAAGTATGTTCCGATCATATATTTGAATCTTGTGTTTCTAAAAGGATTATATATAGATACTTTTAATTTAATTGATTTTTTTGAAGTGACATTGCATTATAGCATATGGTTTAGCTATTTTCATCATTATAAATTAGTGTCTGTAGATATTACATTAAATTCACCGTAAAAGATAGATAAATGTATCAATGGGTTATAGATTATTTAAAATTTATAGAGAAAAAAATATTCTTCAAGTAGGAACAATTATGTTGCTACTTTTGTAAATTTTATAATATACTTTATTAAACATACGTTTCCTGTCATCTATTTTGCTTAAAAGAGAGACAGTTATGCTTGAAGTTAAAAATATTTTGCTAGAAGAATAGAGGAAATCTGGTCTTTCATCTTCTTGTCAGGTCAGTGAGAAGTCAATACCAACAACCATCAGAATTCTATCATGAGAAGCTAGCAAATTTTAATCGATATTGAGCAATTTAGAGAAAAATTGAATTTTACACGTATTTTGATTTTCTAAGTGGAACATAGTAAATAGTCTCTAAAAACTGGCATGCATTTAAACCTGTGACAAATTTTAGTTATATAGATCTACAGACTTTCAGTTCAACTATGAAGAAAGTATTTCACTAGTAAGAATAATTTATGAATAAAAATATAATTTACAGAATACCTTGGCAGTGAATGTTGATCGCTTCATCACAGTTCAGTCATGTTTAGAAAATCTAAGCAAGCTGTGTGATTACTCCAGGAAGCATGGAATGATGTGTTCAAATTAGTACCATCTGTGGATAGAAAAAGTTTGAGGTTTTTAGTCATTCTTAAAGAATGGAAATCTGATTCTCCATGCTAAACTGGGTGTAATCCTTTTTGTATCTGTAATTCAATAGGGCAGTTGCCTTGAAATAGTTTAGTTCAACACACAGTTCATCAAAAGAGAAGATACTAGATATAGATGAGGGTTACTGCTGGTCACTTATGAGTGCCTCTGAGGTAGCCTTGTTAAAAAAAAATGTGACTTATACTATATATTTAGCCTCAGTTTAGATTTATTTCTGGTTCATCTTTCCAAATGCATTTGCTTGAAAAATGTGAACAAAATTTTGCTTCACATGAAAATCAAAGAACTCCTTCAATGAATCATAATTTATTCACACAGTCAACATTTATTGGGTACCCATACATGCCAGACTATAGGTGTCTGTGCAGGCGCATCATTCCCTGAACACAGAAGGCAACTGCAGTTGTGTTATGCTTCTACTCACCAGGGTAAAAACAACTCTAACCTTGTTCTTTGTCAAGTTCAAGTACTATCCTCCTTAGATCTTTTATTCTCTTCATTCTTAGTTTGGAAATATTAGAGTCTGTTGACCAATATTAATCTACTAAAATTTTTATCTGTGTAACAAAGTTTGCCATTAAAGTCTTCCTTCTAAAACCTGAACATTGGAAGAGGAAAAACATTGATCAGTGTCATGAGCATCTCCTATTATGATTGGATGAGGAAAAGGTATCTCTTCTGCATGTTCCAGTTCATTGAATGCATCCCATGTTCCTTCTACCTCTACTTGCTTAGTAAAGTCTAGGGAAAAGAAATTGAACCATGAAGGGGTGGCTGGTAGTGGGCTTGCAAGAAAGGGACATGTCTGAACCACATTCCTGGGCTTTCATGAGGAAAACACGGTCTGTAATTTCTATGTAAGTGGTAAAATCAATATAAACCTATCAAGTATTCTGCTGCATTTAGTATAAAACTAGTAATTTTGAATTCAGTCTAAAAATTTCAACATTATCTCTTTCAGGCCTACATCTCTTCCTATCTTCCTACCCACCTCATTGTAGATTCTGCAGCATTTTTAAGTGTTTCCAATATGCCACACTCTGTTTTCCCTAAATGGCCTGATATATTCTAATTCATCCAAGATTTTCCCTGAGGATCTACTTCTTATCTATAAAGTATCTGATTAAATTATGCTTCGTCAAAAATATCTCTGTCATTTACCTAAATCAAGCCCGCTAATATACCTTCTTGTTCATTTGTTCAGATGTTCAAAGGATATTCATTAAATAACTATTGTGTTCAGAATCTTAACCTAGACCTCGGAGACACAACATAGCATTTATTTGGCATTTGTTGTGTATATAGTATATAAATAATCATATATTTTAGAGTAACTGCTCAATTTTTTATTGATGTGAATATAGAATTTAAAGCTTTCTAGACCTTTAGTATAAATGTGGAAGGGAAATGGAGATGAAAATTCTAAAATTTCAAGATTTTAAGTGTCTCTTTGTATGTTAAAGAAGAGTCTAGATAAATAGAGATATCTCATTTTCTAGAGAAAAGTTGTTTCAATTTTCTGTTATATGGCAAATTATCGTAAACCGAGTAGGTTAAAACAACTCTTGTTAGCTCACAGTTCTTTAAATCATCAGTCTGTTGGCTTGGGTTCTCTACTCAGCTTCACAAGCCAACATCAAGGTGTCAGTCAGTTAATTCTTATGTGGAGTTCAGGTCCTTGTCCAAATTCGTGTGATTGTTGCAGAATTCAGGATTTTACACTTAACAAATGAGGTCCTCATTCCTGGTTGACACTTAGTCCGGTAGTGCTCTCAGCTCCTACAGATGTCTTGAATCCTTTATCATGTGTTCTCCAACTTCTTCAAAGTCAGCAATAGAGAAAATTTTGCACATTGAAACCATCTCTTGCTTTAAATATCTGTCTTTCTTATTTGCAACTAACCAAAAAACTAAGAAAACTCTCAGCTTTTAAAGAACTCAAAAAGTGAGGCCCATCTGGATAATTTCTCCCTATTTTAAAGGAAAGTGATTGGGATTCTTAATCACAGCTGAAGCATTCCTTCACATCTCAACCTGGATCAGTATTTGGTTGAAAAACTGGAGGGAGATATATGTACAGGGACTGGGATCTTGCGACACATCTGCCTGCATAAAGGACAGACACAAGAAGACAAGTTGACCAAGATCATCTCTAAACTTCTTTCAAATTCTGAGATATTGTGATTTTCTGACCCATTTTTCTGTTCTATAGATTTGACCACCAAAAGAGATGTAAAAAATGACTTCGTTCCTATTGTTACCATTTTATTTCTTCTTTCCTAAATAAATTAAATGCTTCATGAATTTGTCCCCTTGTAGACTGGACCTGATAAGGTGTAGTTCTGAACATCTTGTTCTGATATCTGGATAGTTTTCCATTGACTGATAAACTGTGTGTCCCTCTGATATCATATGTCACCATATGACTTTTTGATTGTTATTGCCAAAATGAATTATAAGCTATAGTCAAATTACACTTACATCATGTTAGCCCCTGTAGAAAAATCTCTACCTTTCTGATCAGTGAAATCCCATCCCACATGCTACCGCATCTCTGAAAACTTCTCCTGAACCTCCAAATCACTTTGTACCCCACTTTGCATCAGAATATTTTGAAAATGTGTATTTTCTTCCAGTCATCTAAGTTCAAATTTGGTGGCTGAGGGAGTTGAATAAATTATGAAAATTCTATCTTTTAGTCCATCTGAAACTTCTTTATTCCTAAAACAACTTCTACACGGGTATTTTCCTTAAAAATAACTTTTTTTTTTCTCTAATTGCTCTTTTAGACCATAAGCAAAGATAGAAGAAATGTAAAATTGCTTTATATGTTATGCTACATATCAGGTTACTATTCAATTAAATGTAGTAAGATTTGGTGATACATATTTATACTTAAAATGTAATTGTATCTGATTATATGATTTCAAGTCATCTACTAATTTTTTCATTGCTTTAGACTTTGTTTTCATTTACAACTTTAGTTAAATGTGTAATAAATTTGTAGATAATTTCATGAAATTAAAAGGAAATCCAAATTTTCATTCAAATTTGGACCTCTAGAAAATCCAGATTCGTGCATCCATTTACTATTTGACATCATCTCCTTCTGTGGGTCTGATAGGCATTGCAAAGTTAACATGTTTGAAAAAAAGTGTAATCTTCCTCTCTAAAGTTTGCTCCTTCTACAGTCTTTCCCCCTTTTGTTTAATACTGACTTCACCCTCATAATTGCTCAATTCAAAGACCTGAGAACTTTCTTTTACTCCTCACTTTCATTCCACCTGTAAAGCATCAGCAAATCCTATCAGTTATCCTTCAAAACACATTAGAATCTAAGGGCTTCCTGTCATTTTTTTCCCTGTAATTCTGGCTCAGATCATGATCTTTTGTCTGGACATTGCAGAAGCCTACTAATTATTATTCCTGTTTTCACCCTCCTCTCCCTTCAGTCTAATTTGCAACACGGAAGCTATGCCAACTCTGTGTGAATATGTGGTAGAGCCTGTCAGTCACTGTTTTACTCAAATGGAAGTCAGAAAATGTTTTACTCTGTCATATACAAGATAGCCTTCAGTGCTTTATTCAAACCTTGGCTCCTACTAGCAACATGGACCTCTTTCAAATATACCTCCAACTTGGGGCTTTTAATCATTTCCCTCTCCTGGGAATGTTCTTCCTGCACATATTCTCATCACTACCTACTCTGACTTCATCAGAAACTTAATGCCTTCTAATCAGTGTGGCCTTCTCTGACTACCTTATTTAAAATTTCAATTTCCCTGAAGCTCTCCATTTCTTTCTTTCCTTGTTTTTCTCCAGATTATTGCTCATCATCCACAAAACTATATGTAATGTTAACATATTTTTAGTGCATTTAAGCCCTCAGAATATAAATTTCACAAGGGCAGAGATATTTGTCTTTCTTGAATTCTTATGTGTTTAAAAATGAATGAGTTATTTATTAATATTCTTACTTTTAAGTATGCTTAAATATAGTTTTAATAAGTTATGTAATTTTTATATAGTCTTGGTTATCATTTTCTCTGTCTTAGCATTCTGAGCAAACACGCTTGAATATCTGTAAGGAAAATATGGTTGAAAAAAGTGCCCACACCACTTAGCTCATTGTTTGTTCCTATATCTAACCATAACATGTTTTACTACTTGGCCATTAAGTGGCTAACTTTTGAAAATAAGATAGGAACTTGATGTATCAGAATCCCTAACACCATAACATGTGGTATGCCTTTAGCAAATCAATGGTTAATATAAAAATCTGAGTATTGTATTATTGTCTGTGGTATACAGATGCCTAATTGTTTGTTCTAATACTGGTATTTTGGATGATGTCCTAGAAAATATTTTATTATTTTTAAATATATGCAAGATAAAAGAAAAATCAAATTCATCCATCCAGCAATTTGTTTACTTAAACTTTTTTAATAGTCAACATTTACTATATGCAAGATATGCTTTTGTCTATCTAGATAATTAAATATAAAAATGTCTCTCTTGGGAACAGAATATTAAAAACTGAGGCCATACCTAGGGAAGTACTTACAATTAAATGGGTATGTAATTTTGCTTACACCATTGCTTATACATGAAACCAAAGTAAATTTATGTAAGTAACTAATGATTGGATTTGGGAGCAAAATTAGAAATAAAAAAAAGTCCTAATAGTTTTGTTCTTTACCCTTTTAACTGCTGGTCCCTGAAGCATTACTCTAAGGCTTTGCTCATTAAGTATGGAGGTGTTATATAGGGCAATTGTAATTAGATCACCAGTGGGAACATAATAAATTTGTTAAAATTCCTTTTGTTTCTTTTATTTACAAAGTATTTGGTAATTCCAATGGTTTTCAATTTTTTTCTTTTAATTTTTAGTTCCCAGTGTTCCCACAAATATTACTGTTTCTGCTGTTCAGCCAACTAGTGCAACATTGACATGGATGAGACCTGACACAATCCTTGGCTGCTTCCAAAATTACAAGATTACCACACAGCTTCGAATTCAAAAATGCAGAGAATGGGAATCTGAAGAATGTATTGAATATCAAAAATTTCAATACCTCTATGAAGTTGACCTAACTGAAGAGACAGTATATGGATTAAAGAAATTTAGGTGGTACAGATTCCAAGTCGCTGCCAGCACCAATGCTGGCTATGGCAATGCTTCAAACTGGATATCTACACAAACCCTGCCTGGCCGTAAGTTCGTTCTCTCTCTCTCTCTCTCTCTCTCTCTCTCTCTCTCTCTCTCTCTCTCTCTCTCTCTCTCTCTCTCTCTCTCTCCATATATATATAATTTATTGATTACACAAACTAACTCATATAATAATATAATGTTTTTGAAGTTTAATTGAATGGCAATGGGAAATCAATTTTGATCATTCTTAGAGCTTAGAGCTTTTCTCTTACCCTTAGTATTGTGCCAAGGTCCTAAAGTCTTATGTTGCAGCAAAGCTTTGCTGGTCTTTCTTGTGGTCTATTGTTAGGCCATTCTGACTGTCAAGTGGTTCATGCCTACATTTTTCCTTCATATTTGGAGATTCTGCAGCTGTTTAGTCAGGCTCATGGCCTTTTCAGTAACTTTATGCTTGCACACACACAGGCACAAACACACACACACTCACACACACCCACCTGCACACTACCCATGATAACCCAGATCTCTCTCTGCAAGCAACTTTTCAACTTGTGTATTTTACTTACATGAAGTTCTAAAGCAAAGGAATACCAAGAGCCTGACTCCCAGCTTGAAATAGAGAAGGAAAAAATACAGAGAAGAACCACAAAATAATCTCTCAAAATTATTCTGCTGTCTACACATCTTTAGTTTCTTTGTATTTGGGAAAAGCACTTTAAGTACTTTTCCAGGGAATTCATCCAACATGTAAGTAAAGATTGCTCTTGCAACTTTGTATTTTAAAACTATTTACCTCCTTAGACAACATAATGATACTTAAGATAATAAATTTTTATTGCTTATTCTGAACACTTTTTACACAGCTCTTGCAAGCCAGAGGTCTGAGGAATGGCTACACTCACTTTGAAATGCCATTCCTGTCCCAGTTTCTCCAGAGTGAATTTCAGGATGGCCAGGTCACTCCTTCCAGCACCAACCCACTTAAATCTTCCAAGATTGACTATGTGTTGTTATCCCCCAATCCTGACTAAGACTATTGCTAGCTGACTTCTTTCACATCTAAATCACGTTAAAAATATTTTAATAACTATTAATAGAGCAATACACAGACCACACACAGACTTTTAGTGATAAATAGATGCTAATTTTGGTCTTTATGATGAAATCAACTTTGATCTATAGCTTTATTTTCTAGGTCACAAAATGCATTTAACTCTGTCCCCAGGGGCCTGGCATATTGTTTATATAGTGAAGATTAATCATTGTTAATGTGATTCAGTACTAACAGTCCAGACATAACAGCCTTCAACACAATTGTCTGACTCTCCAATTTGTAGTAGCTTAATTTGATTTCTATAAGATCTGCACTTTGTTTTTTTCCCCTACCTTCCTGGTAGCTCATTCTCATTCATTTTTATTGGCTTCCCCTTGCCCTCGTATTTTTTTTTTTTTTTACTTTTAAGTGTAGGAGTGCCCAGAGATATATACTTGTTCCTTTTCTTTATCATCATAAAGCTCCTAGAAGCTCTAACCTTAAATGACCTTCTCTTGTTCTATGGTCTTAAAGTCTACTTTTATACTGATTATTTTCAAGTCTCCATTTCCATCAATGACTACTCCCTGGAAACGTGATCAGTGTGTTTACTTAATCAACTCTCATCATGGCACATGTATGTTTAATATAACTCTCAAAATTAATCTGTTCCAAACACCAAGCTGTCTCATCCTTCAGTCTTCCTTATCTAGTGAAGTGCATCATTTTCCATCTAGTTGCAGAAAATAAAAATGTAGGCAGTGTACCTTGCCTCCTCAACTCTGACAATGATTCAGTTCAGCCATGCCCATCTAAACTCATTCCTCCATTTCCTTTGCTCTTATGTTAGTCCAGCCCTTCATCACCACCTCATTATCCTAACTGACCGCCTCAGCTGCTGGGCTGATATTTTTAAACCTAAATCAGATGATGTTACATCCTAGCTTAAACCATCCAATGAACCCCCATTGGTATCAGACTAAAATTTAAATTCCATAACATGATTAACATAGCCTATATGACCTGGCTCTTCCCTAACACTCTAGCCTGATATACAACCGCTTTCTGTCATGTCATTACCTGCCACTCACACTAAACAACTAATTTGTAACCTTTTTGTTAAAATATACCTATGCCCAAGAGATTGCTGCCACAAAGTGTTCCCATGCTACTCCTTTGCCAGGGTAGTATCTGCTTCTGCTTAGAACATTGAGCCAGGAAATAGACTTTCTAAATGTTTCATCTCTGCAAGCACTCTGAACACTGTTATAGAAGATGTTTAATTAGCACAAGACAGTATATAACTGAATCAATTTAGAATCTGGTAAATTAAACTGGGATGTCAGAATTTTAAATAATCCTACATTGTTAATTCTGAAAATCTGGGAGACTTTTCACTTAAATGTTATTTCCTCCACTCTAGTTCCTTCACTTTCTACCCCCTTTAAAGTCTATCACTCACTCACTAGAATTTCATTTTCACCTGCCCACTGCTTCATTTTGCTCATTATGGTTTAAAGGAAAAAATTTAAAATATTTCAAAGATAATCAGAATCAGTAAGAGCTTATTTTGATTTTAATAGCATCATTTTCCTAATTCTACTAAGATCTTCCTTTGTCATTGCTGATTGGGTGGTTGGTTGGTTTGCTAGTTTTTGATGCAACAGGTAGGTGAATCTTGGTTTCTCCTCACCACAGCTTCTAGGCCTTACTGTCTAATCCACCATTACCTCTACTTAAAATTCTACTTTGTCTTTTATCTGATATTTTGCCTCTCTATGTCTCCAGTATCTCATCACCACAACTTGAATTACCATCAGATAATACTTAAGTTTAAAGAAAGGTGCCAGTATTTATATAGCTTTTCTATACTAATTCTATTCTGTTTTTCCTTTATTATTGTTTGAATTGACTTTCTATTCTGTTCTTTGTCAATGAAGTGGAAAGATTTTAAGATATTTCTGCAGTGAATACGTGGAAAGTAGCATTTTTACCACTCTTATGAAGAAAGAAAAGTAAAACGATTTCTATGTTTTAGAATTTGTGATAGTTAGCATAGTTCTCTTGACAAACTTGCTAGCTTTTCAGATAAGTATTCATATGTGTGTGGGAATAATAGCTTACTTTAATTGTGTAAGATATGAGGTTATTCTTCTTTTAGCCTCAGAAATGGAGGAAACATTTACCTAATGGTAAATATATTTGAATTTCCTTTTGTACACTGCACTGAAAGAAGTTTTATTTATTGTATTAAGCCAAGGAGAGAGTATTCAGAATTGTGTTTGAAATGAAAGACAAAAAGACACCACACATATTGCTTTATAAATATATATGATAAAATAACATAGGTATAAAAGAATAATGTAAATTAAGGCAGTCAAGAAACAAAAATCTTAAGGAGCAATAATGATTTTAATACTCAAATGAACAATGCTCAGATGTTGATTCTGCATAACAAAGATGAAAGTTTTTATGAACAATGCAACATAAAAAGTAATCTGGATGAAGAAAGTTAATGTTTTCATTATTTGTCTTTGATTTTAAAAGTGGCATATTTGATAATATGATGGAAGACTATAAATGATTTCTCTGAATTATAGAAAAGTCTAAATGACAATATACAAGACTATATAATCCCTATTTCAGATATGTGTGCATTTTTTCTAGTGACATCAAATTATGCCCAGGCACTTACTAATAGAACGTTTTATCAAACCTGAGAGTGTCTTGATAAAAGTTTGCAATTGATTGCTAGTTTGAAATCAAATATTCAAAACTTGAACAATGCAAATAAAAAGTCACCCAGTTTGTACAATATTATAAAATGTTCTAATGGTTTGTCGATTAAGGAAATGCAATGCATTAAGTCCCCCTGAGCTCATAAAAAATAGCACCAAGATTGAAGATCCAAGCAGCAAAGTTAGAACACAAGCTGAGAGTAAATTGGCTTACTGTCTGAATCTTAATCTACCACTGTACAATCGAGTGTATATAGGAAACACTATTCTGCCAATTTAAGCTAGCATTTCTTTTTCCCACATACTCTTGATTCATATAATTGAAGCCAAATTGCTATTCTCCTTAAATCATCTGTATAACAGCCATAACTGTCCACTTCATGCTGAGTGTGTATAGACACAAATATAACCACAAAATTACAAATGAAAGAAATATTTAGCTGGAAACATTATAGTCTTGCAGATTATTTTACTCATCCATTATTTTTCTGATTATCTTTATATTCAAAAGCAATTTGAGTTGTGTATGTGGAAGAAATGTAGAATTGGAAGATGATAAATATTTATGTGGTGCATGATAAGTATTTATAATGCTGAGGAAATGTACGACTTTAAAGGAGCGTACATGTGAAATTAGTGTAGAATGAACTGGGACTCTGTTAGTGCACGGCCTATAGACCACCAGGACTGGAAGAGAGAGGCAAGGAAAATTCCTGGGGTAACACTCAGGTTGTGAAAACCACAGGATACCATACTCATGAGGAATTTTAACTACACAAACATCTGTTAGGTTAAAAAAAATTCAACAAAACATGCCTCATCAAAGAAACTTCCAAGGAATGCAACTTTATTATCTAGAAAGAAGAAAAACCAAATAGAGCACAAAGTATGCCTTAGCATTTTTTAAAAATAAGAAATTGTTAGTCAGTGACTATAAATTCAATTATTTTCCATGTTTTTCTAAACTGAGTCATGCACTTAATAATGTGATGAGTACTGTAACAACAAAAATTATGTTTTCTATATGGAAGCAATTATATGATAAGATGTGTTAACCCTAAGTAAATGGGAAAATGCAAGGTACTGTAGAGAGAAGTCCATTTGATAGTTGTGCATTCCCAGAACAGGTTATAACCTGCTGCCGCAAGAGGAAATGAATCTAGTTCATTCTAGACATGATGGTTGTGCTTTTGTGAAATTAGTTAGATGCTGTTGAAAGTCTTCCAAGTTAGCTCCCTGAAATCCCCAAATGTTGAACAGAAGACATCTTTCTCAACTAAATCTATCGACTGAAGTTACTTGGCATGAGCTCTTAGGTTTCCGTAGACACCTCCAGCCCCATATTAGTGCTGCCCTACTCTTTAAATCTTTTTCTCTCTCCGTGAACCATCTTGTAATATATTCTACCACTGTTTATCTAATGGAACAAGACAGCAATCTAGAAGTCATCCTTAATTCTTTCTCTTCATCTCCATGCCAGAGTCTGTAGCTGAGTCCTGTTGAATTAATCTTCTAAATATTTCCTGTTTATTTTTCTCTATTAAAATTTTCTTAATTCAGACCCTTACAATATATCTCCTAGATTATTATAAAAAATATCTAAATGGTATGTCTGTTCCCATTTTGTGCCCTTCACTTGAACTCAGCTTTTGAAGACATATATATGGTCATGTTCTTCCTTTGGTTATAATTTTTTATGATGTTCTATTTGCCTGTTGTGTACAAATCACATCTTATAGCAAAAATGTATGATTGTAGAAAAATATAAATAATATAAAAAATATTATGGCTCTACCCTCATATCCTTTGTTCTTTCTCCTTTGTGTTCCAGAATCTTTGCTATTGTCCTTTCTGGCCTCCTCTTTTGGAGATGGGCTGCCCATTTTTTCATTTTACACCATATATCTCCTTTGTGAAGCCTTCCACAAATTCTAATTTCTACTCTCATCTCCGAAGATTGTTTTTATAGTGCTAGCCATATTGTGCCACAAATCAATCTCTCTCTCTCTCCCTCTCCCTCTCTCTCTCTCTTACTTTTTCTCATGAGTAGAGACAACCAGTTGATTATGTCATATATGTTTCTACCCTCTATGCTCATTTTTTAAAACTGAGTGAATATGGCATTTGAATTCAAGGAAGGAATTTGACTTTAATGTAAAAGGTATTTCAATGTGAAAATTCTTTATATTAACTATTTAGTTCATACTCATTTTCTCTTTTTTTGTCTTATCATATCTTTCAAATACTTATGTGGTGATTGCCAAAATTAAAAGTCCCCCAGTCAGTACCTATCCACATGTGACATGTTCTTTTATTTTACAAAATAATTTATATTGCTGAATTTAAAAAATTCTTTTTAATTAATATTTTTGAATTCTCATGTTGAATTGAAATTATTTTTGACCCTTCTGGGATTCTTCTTTCTTTTGGCTCAGAAAAAATGTGAAGTAGTTGTAATTCTTTGTGATTTTTGTTCATTAATTTGGTTCATTTCTGTCTCAGCATTAAGCCCTGGGTCAGCAAAAATTCAACTCCATTTCATCTATATTTACTAAGGAAATGGAGAATTCCGATTTCACCAAGGAAAACTGCTGAGTATAAAGAGACTATAGGATTATGATGACTGGTGATTTTGTACACTTCAGTTGGGCCCTTTAAAACTGAGAACACTAGACGAGGTAGTTAAGAATAATAACGATAGCTAAACTTATTTAGTGTTTACTATGTGCTGGTATGATTATAAGTACTTTATCACATTGATTCTTTCATGAACCTCATTCATTTCTCGGGTAGAATCACGCTCCTAGATTTTGACTACGATGTGCCATATGCCTCATGGTGATAGGAAAGTACCGAGAGGAGATATGTTAAGTGTGATTACACGAGAAGATATTGAAGTCAAATCATAATTTAAAGGAAATAGTAGGCATATAAAATTACACTAATATATTTAATGTCAAAAAAGCTTTTATTAAGATTATTAAACATGTTTACCAGAATATAAATATTTTGAAATTCCATTTCCATAAATAAGTGGAATGTCTTTTTCAGCAAAAATACTAAAAACCAAACAGTTAAAGGAAATTTTAAGAATTATCTCTATGTGATATTAGCTTTGACAACTGGGACTAAGATAAACCTGAAGATTTTATAAAACCTTCTAATATATAATCAAATCGTCACCAATGCCAAACAAATTGAATGGGGATTTTCTTAACACACAACTTCAAACTGCATTTTTTTTCTCTGATGATATACTTGATAGTTTTAACTTGATTATACCTGCATACAATGAGTGGGAGGACAAAGTAGCAACATTTGTCTTTGCCCTGACACTCCATTTTGGTGATGGCTTTCCAGAACTTTTCCAGGTTGTTCGTATTCAGAACTTCAAGGTAACATAGAACTGATGCTTATGTTCTTAGCGAACACAAGTACTTATTAAGAACTTTGGAAATGGGAGGGAGAAGTGATGGAGAGAAACCTCTTCATAGTTTTCCCAGGATTAAACTAAATGAATTGTAGGAGACCAGTCTGCAGAAGTTGACTATTGACTGGGTGGACTTCCCTGTTTATGACTGATTTCCAAGCCCTCCACCGCTACTTCACTAGCCTTCACAGAAGTAGTGATTTTGTTCCCCTTTCTAGCCTTGTTGCCAAAGTGGTCAGCTATTCTGAAGAGCAATGCTGTTCGTGTTTTGAATGATATGGTGAGGTTGTAAAGCAGTGGTCCTTACACTTGTTCCCCAGGCATTAGAATCATCAAGCATGCTCATTAAAATGGTATTCCGTTTTCCTTCCAGAGCATCTGATTCAGGAAGTCTGGGGTGTGGCTTCAGAATTTGCTTTCTGACAATTTCCTAGGTGATATTGATGCTCCTGGTCTGGAGTCCAGACTGTTGCAGAAAGTTGTATATAAACACAATGCTTTTCTACAATAAGATATGTAATCTGACTCTAAAAAACAATCGCGATAATGTTACAATATTTCTCTATTACTTGACATTACCACATTGGAAGAGTTGTATTTCTTATTTTGTGCTTTTTTCAATTTAGGCCATTCTGAAATGAGTCAGACAACTACTCATTAAACCTCAAAGTAAAATGGTGATACAATGAAGTCTAATGCTGTAGATATCCATAAATCATTCTTAGTCTAATTGGACAAATTCTGAAGCTTGTAGTATTTGCTCTTTGTGATACCATCTTGCTTTTGGGAAATCTGATAGACAAAATTAAAGTCTTATAAGTGGTAGGAAATTTTTCATACACCACCTATATACCATATTGGGCCATAACATCACTAAGCTCTAAGGAAACATTGGACACCAAGGAAGGGCAACTGATTACCATAATATTGAAATCAGTAAGCTGTGTCCTGAGATGCTCTTTGCCTACATCTGGTCAGTCTAATTGCTGAACTTCTTTGCGACCCTTGATGCCCTGAGTTGTTTAAACAAGCAAAATTCCACCCAAACCACAGAGTCAATTAGATTTCCTTAGTCCTGAGCGACATCTGAAATGCAAAAGCTAATTCTCCTAGGTATGCTGAGTCAAAGCCAAATCATAGTCCTAAAAGCCTCTAGTACTTGTATAACTAAGAAATAATAGATTTCTTCATTTAGTGATGGCAGTAGCTTGTAATCTAGTGGTTTATGGAACCAAATTTTGAAAGTAAAATACCCTGAAAATGAGGTACTTTTAATTAACAGAACATCAGTTCAAATAGATGTACAAATAATTTCAATCACATGTGTTTAGAGTTCAAGATTTTCTGTGTTGTGAACTGTAAAATCATGCATTTATTTTTATTCCTTTAGGAAGATCATTATAGCATGGCAAGCTAAGAAACACTATTCTACTAGGTTTCAGGGATCTACAGATGGCAAAGCTGCTAGTAAGTCTTTGAATGTGCTTATTCGGAAAGTGTAGTATTAGGCACACCAGAAATTGAGGGTTCTTAATCAAAGGCATAGACTTGAGGGCATTCAAACTTTTATATGGACTAGGCAAAATGATGGTCTATCCAGACTCACCTTTCAGCTAACACACTGAGCATGGGACACAGATGGATGGGAAAGATGACCCTGACCCACATAAGGCCCACATTCCTGTGCAAGGATAGAAGCATGATAATCAGGAAATGATGGTTGTTAGTTACAGAAAATGCATTATTGTGAAAACCAGGGGAAAGTGCTTATAAGAGGAAGTGATTGGATTATGGGGAATGAGAGAATAAGGATAGATCACTCCTACTGAGTAAATTGCTGTGATTTATAAGAGAAAGGGTATGGTGATATCTTGACCCATTACTGACTAGATTCATTTCACAAACAACCCTAAATCAGAATGTGACAGTTTATGAGGAGATAAACAAAGTGTCCCAAAGATGCCTGTACATTACTAAGCTTCTAAAGTGACATATTTTCAACTCCCTATAGCTTTGTTTGCGTCCACTTACTTTTTATTTTGATAGATGACATTCATAATTGTAATTTTGTATTTCTCCTATGTGATTCTAGTCATAGCTTACTATATACTATGATAAAAGAGAAAAATAATGCTGCTATATTTTATTATGTGTTTTTGGAGTTTCAATAAAACCAAGAAAGAAAATCAGCTAAAAGAACCTTAAAAGTGGAAAATCACCTGAAAGACATTCAAAAATGACCTGCACTTATATCTACATTATAATATTTGAACAATATGAAAATAATCAGATGCTGTTTTATAAAAGAATGGTTTTCTAAATATTTTTTCTTAACTTATCAATGAATTATTATCCATCATTGCTTTATATAGATAAAATATATCATGCACATATACATAGAATATATTAATATGTTATTTCAGTTATGTATGTATTTGTTTTTATTACTTAGATTTAGGGACTCATATTCCCTTATCTTCTAATACTTCAAGAATATAGATTGACATAATATATCCTTAGAGAAAATTTTCACAAAGGACTCATCATAGGGAAGAATTGTATAATAAAACAGGCAATTTCATCAGGTTACTGAAAATGCGAATGTTTAGAGCTATTGTTTCTTTTGAAAAGAAAGAAACCTTGTAAAAATTCGAGAAATGTTACGTCTCGGTGAGAGCTTAAAGACCTTGCCTTTTATAATGATAGTAGTATAAGTGATTAACATGTAATAAGTGATCTTTTAATGTCATTTTTTTTCTAAGCTCTACTTGGGGTAGCCAACAGTCCCTGATGAGACTTTTGATTACTAGTGTTAAAGGAATGATTGCAGGGTTGACATTTTATATGAAAGACAAAAAAAAAAAATCAAAGGAAAACATCATTCTGCTATAGACATATTTACAAGTCTTTGAACTGGTCTATAGACATATTTACAAGACTAGCCAAAAGCCAAGGTTTCCCTTGAAAAATGGTTTTAGATTTGTCCTCAGCTGAGACTACAGAGCAGATACAACATGGACATATTTCCCATTAAATATTTCCAAACTTAAGCTATCATCAACATAGTCACAGAAAAACCTCAATAGGAAACACTCAATAAGCGGTCCGTGATATCTGAGCCAGAATAATGACTAATTATTGCTAGATGGACTTAGACTTAAACATGTAGTCCTACCAATGAATATTGTTATACTTTATAAGAGTGCATGGATTAAATAGATTCTGGAGAGAATCTTCCCTCATTTTATCTGACCCATTATTTTCTGGCATGAGTTAAAAACCAAGCATCAACATCTAGCGAGGCCCATCCTTGTTTTTGATAATAAACTGACATTTGTCTTTTTGTCCTTGATAGCAATTCTTACTTAGACCTTACCAGTGACCTTAAAGATCCTGCACAATCTGTCCCCATCTCCTTAATGACTCATTCTGACTTACTTGACTCCAGCCTCACTGGAGTCCTTGTTTTTCTTAGAGCTCGATAGGCATATACCTGCCTCCATGCCTTTGCACTAGCTGTTCACTCTGAGACACTTCTAAAACATTTCCGTGTTCTCTTGACTTCTTCAAATCTTAATTTAAGTGGCATCTGCTTAGATACCCTGTCTCTAAGTTTAGTGTCACATGACCACTGTAGTTAACATGCTAACCCCATCAGCATCCCCATTCCCATTGTCCTGCTTCATTTTTTGCCATTGTGCATGTTACCTCCTAACTTGCATATAACTTTGTATAATAATTTATCTACATTTTAATGTGTTTATATATCATTTGTCTCCCTCCACTAAAGTAGAGGCTCTATGATCTTTATCTCTTTGGTTCTCTTCTATTTCCCTAGCACCTCAAAGGTGGTAGGTATACATAGAGAGAAATAGAAGCTAAAATATTTACTTTATACTACTAGGAATGTGTGACTCATAAGAAAATTGCTCCTTTCTGTGATAGTTCTTGTAGAGTTGGAACAAAGAGTATGCAAAACCATAAATAATCAAAGATACTTGAAAAATTTATATTTAGCCTCTAGCCCATTCTCTTTCATACAGACAGAAAAAAAGGTCAGTGAAACCCATAAAACATGTTATAATTTCCAAAGCAGATTTCTCCAGGAGGAGAGTATGTAATAACGATCAGTAGTAGTGCACCTGATCCTGAAGCCTATCCACTCATTTAACACTGAATAAGCAGATGCAGAGCTGCTGTTTGCTGAAAAGAAGGTGGGCATAGCACTTTAAGGAATATCCAATTTGGAAAGGATAAAGGTTACCACTCTTGAGTATGGAGTGCATTATTTTATGAGGGTACCCAAAAGCAATTCATTATGCTGGTTGCAGATGTCTTATAACTCTCAGTTATTATGTGTAATTACCTAAATGAATTATGCGACCATTTGAGGCATAAAGTTAGAATCATAAAACTAAAAGCAATAAGACTAAAGATCTCAGGATATGCAGGGTGTGTATCTGCTGAGATTCCATGATACCTTCTGGCTTAAGCACTGGAGTAATCACCATTGTTAGCACACCTAAACTCATCAAATCTCTAAATCATGGAGTATCCCTGCTTAAGACTCTCCCTCTATGCATGCTTAGGGCTTGGACTGCATCTCTGAGTCAGTGTTCAGGAGATTGTGCAAGGATCAGAAAAGGAAGAAGGAGGAAAAATATGTTTGGCACCCAGACTCTGTCTGTCTGTCTATCTATCATCTATCATCTCTCCAAATTGGTTTGCAAAACAGATCTATTCTTAATGTTTTGAGGAACCTCCACATTGCTTTCCACAGGCCTTGATCAGTCCACCTTCCTATCAGTAGTGTATGAAGGTTCCTTTTTCTCCACATTTTTGCCAACACTTGCCATGTGTTATATTTATTTTGTTACCCATTTTGATGCTTTACATACTAGATATGGGGTGTAAGTCTACCTTTCCAGCAGGTATTGCTATGGTTTTTACTTTGATTTTAGGGAGTTGGTTTTTCTAGACTTCCATGGATCTGGAAACCTAATCTTGCAGCAACTTGAGTCAGGGGCTGGGAGTTGGGTTTTGACTAGTCAGGTCCCTGGTGTGAATGTTCTGGTGTGGTAGTGCAGGCTCGTGTTTGTGGAAGAGGAAGGCCCTGAAAACAGCCTTCCTCTGTAAGGTTCTAGACCTGAGACTCTGCTCTTTGTGTGTTGTCAGTTTCCTTCCTAAGGCCAGTATCGTTCTCAAGGGCCTGGGGCGGGGAGCATATCCCAGTTCACTATCTTTGGGCTTCACCTGGGCACCTGACCAGTTAGGTGCACCCAGCTACCCTGCGTGCATTTCAGGTGTGTACCTCAGTCAATGGTGTGTACCTCCACACAGTTCTGCAGTCCATTCTCTGAGGCCTCTGAGTGAGTGGCTGACCATTGACAGCTCTGTAGTATGTATTGGAGCATCCCACCCCAACCTCAGATTCCAGGAATCTCTTTCTATCCACCTCTTGTGCTTAATAGTTCTAATTAGTCTTTATCTGTACTATGCCTTTTTATTAATATTCAATAGATTGTGTTAATTGACAATGATGGGCCCCACACTAAATTAGCCACACATTTTGTTGCCCTTATAAAATATTTGAGGGGAGAATTTTTTTTTTGTCTTCTTTATACCTCTCAGAATCTGTGGAGTAATTTTTGTTTTGTAATGTTTGCCTGTGTGGGTTTAAAAATCAGAACTACTGGGTTGTTATCTCCTGATACATAATGTCCCTATCATTGCCTAAGGACTATAGGAGGACAGTATTTCTAGGTCAGTGTCTATGTCATAGTAACTGTGACTGAATCCTTCTTAACACACTGTAAACTCTTCTAATTCCTAGCAGGTTCACCAATTGAAAATTTATACAAAAGGGTATTCAGCAGTCATTTTCTTAAAGTATTATCTCACATTTTGCACTCTTGATGAATAAAACAATATTGAAAGCACAAATAATAGAACTTATTTGGAATCAGTGAATTCAGGAAATGTTTATGTTTGTAATAGTATATCACCTGTATCACCTATTTCCTAGTGAAAACAATAAAACCAACCCAATTTACATTCACAAGACAATACATTTTAATATGTTTCTTTTGTATCAGTTCTACATTTCTGTGTCAAATATGTTTCTGCAAGTTTTCTTAAAAACATATAAGGCTGTTTTAAAATAAAAATATTTATTCAAAAATATATAATCAATAGTACTGCTTTATTTTTAAAATATTTTGAGTTTAAAATCATGTATGTATAATCAATAATTTTTCATGTGGAAGTTCTTCATATATAATATTTGTTTTGCAAGGAATTATATCTTTTGATTTGCCAATACCTTGCCGGGGCCAATAATTTAATGTAGAATTAATTCATTGTGACTATCCATTTCTTAAAAATCATTGTACTGTAACAAATATTAACTCAAATGTAACAGAGTATAAACAATCCGAAATAGTAAAATAAAACCACCAACTCAATAAATTGTACTTAATAAGAATTTATTGTGCATGTAAGAACAATTCTCAAACTGAGTGTTTTCAAATAGTGATATAAAGCAAAGGGACATGACATTACAGATGCCTTATAAAGTGAAAATGAGGAAAATAGTTTAATATTTACAATGATTGCTATTATAATGGAGTTTTCCAGACAGCTGGGGATTAGTTAAATGTGATTATCTCATACCATCTTTTGGAAAATGACAAGTTATTTTTTGATTGGTAGAGGCAAATACAAGATATAACCCAAGTTGTTTATGTTCATGAAAAAAGATGAACATAGTTGTGTTTCTGTGGCTCAGAAACACAGTGTTTTTGTCTGCTCAGGGACATCTCAAATCTGGTCTCCAACTTATACTTAATTTAACAAGATAATTGATTTTCTTTTTTCATAGCTCCTGATGGTCCACCTGAAAATGTGTATGTGGTAGCAACATCTCCTTTTAGCATCACCATCAGCTGGAGTGAACCTTCTGTCATTACTGGACCAACGTTCTACTTGGTAGACATCAAATCGGTACGGCATGACTGAGCATCTGTAAAAGGCCGTATAGAGCATGGTTAAGAATACACTCTGCAGTGAAGGGATCATAAAGAGGGCGGGAAGAGCAAAAGGGACTATGGTGATGGTGCATGGGTGAATTAGTGGTGGAAATTCTTTGGGGGCTACACCTGAGAATAGAAAACAAACAGTGTAAAACATGAAAAGACATGTAATATGTATATATATATATATATATATATATATATATATATACACACACACACACACACACACACACACACACACACACACATATAAATAAAGTAATAAAAAAAGAATACAGGTTTTGGAACCAGGATGTTTGAAATATAATCTTAGCTCTGTTAGACCTTAAGCAGCTTACTTAGCCTGTCTCTGTTTCAGTGTCCACATCTGTAAAGTAAAGAAAAAAGTAGTGAATGGTGGTAAGTAGCGAGTTAGTAAATGGTGAGGGAAGGGAGGAAGGTGGGGATGACTTTCAGACATGTGATTTGGAAAATTATAATAAAGAACGGGTTTGTTGAGAAAAATGATAAATTCAGTATTCAATACAGAGCTTGAGATATTTGAGAGTCCTACAGGTGAAGATACCCAATCAGTAGTAGCATATATGGATCTGGAAAGTAGGAGAGAAATTCTGGGCTTGCAGATTAGGGTAGTGTTGATATTTTGATGACTGTGGAAATGAAAGGGCAGGTGAGGTTAACTAAAGAGCATATAGTATAGGAGAGTATTGTCCTAGAGAATAGTATTTAAATAAAATGCCACTGAAGGCACCAAATTGAGGTAATTGTCCAAACAGAAGGAAAGCCAAGCTTGAGAGGCAAACTTTTCACCTAAAACAGAGTGCCCAGCAGTGTAAATAAATTTAATAATGCAGAGTTGTTAGCTCAATTGTCTTCTTGGCCTCCTGCTTTCCTAATGATACGTCTCTCTCTCTCTGTCTCTCTCTCTCTCTCTCTCTCTCTCTCTCTCTCTCTCTCTTTCTCTCTCTCTTTTCTCTTGCTCTCTCACTCTCCCCCTCCTCCCTCTCCCCCCTCCCTCTTCCTCTCTCCTTCTCCCTCTCTCTAACTTTTACAATTTATTATGCCTTTATATTTTTATTAGGTAGCAATACTTTTTTTGTTAATATGAGATCTACTCTCTTTTTAAAAAAGATTTATTTATTTATTTATGCATACAAGACCTGGGGTGTAGGCCAAAGTTGTGGGGTGGTGAGAGGATTCACCAGAGACAGAGTCTGGAGCAGAACAGGCAGATCGACTGAAGTACACTGCTGAGGGGAGCAGTGGTGAGACAGGACAGGTCTGCTGTGCCGTGTGGGAAGCTCCCTGGCTGGGGTCGAACTGGTGCTGCAGTGGCTGTGGATAGCTTCATAGTGCTGTACTTAACCCGTTTTGCCACCAGGGAGGCCCTAGATAGCAATGCTTTGATCTCGAAAGACTGTCATGATTAAAAGAAAATTTAAAGGATTATGGTTGCATATGTTCTCCCATTCAATTTTCTGTTTATGTTCTTTTTTTTATAGCATATTTATGAAGAATTTTTTTTAGTTCATAATTAACCAAAGAGCTCTAAATCAGCTGCATAAAAAACTTCACCTTTGAGTCCTATAAAAGACTCAAAAATCATCAACATGAAGGAAGAATGCTTTGGGAATATGCATTGAAAGCATTTTGTAAAGTGATAAGCTATACTCTATCAAATAAAAGGAACTTTACTAAGAAATAATTCTCTCTTGGAATTTATGCCTAAAGGATAACAAAATAAAGCATCTTAAAAAGTGATTTATAATCTCATTCTCTTAACATTCTTAGAGAGTGTCAAAGAGAGAAAGGGCAAAAAGAAAAGGATGGAAAGATAACTAATACTGTAATTATTATTGTGTATCAGTAATGTGTTAACCTCTTTGTGCTTGTGATCTATCTTATCTAACAACAATGCTTTGGTGTAAATATTATTATCTTCAATTGGCATAAAAAGGAACTGATACACAGAGTTGAAAAATAACTTCTCACGTACCTAAGACTTAGCTAATGCCTCCAGACAATAGTGTGCTAGAGAAAGAAAAAGCCATCAAGTAGCGAATAAGATCTGTCAAACTGAAATAGATGCTGACCAGAATCCCTTTGGATCAAATATAAGAAGAAATAAGATTCTAACATTTCAGTTTCCCTGAGATTTATGGAACTAAGTAATGTTTAAAAAAACCAAAAATCACAAATTTGGAGATCTAATTGGCTTTTTAAATGATTCATGAATCTTTTAGGTTTAGGTGCTTTGACGCTTACACAAAATGGAGGTTTTTACATATAGAAAGAAGATTGGGAAAAGGTTATTAACAAAAGAAAAGATTATTTCAAGTAGAACCATCTGCCCTCAGGGGAAAGCAAGAGGGTCTTGTCATGCAGATTATCTTATTGGTGCAGATTAGGAAACTCCAGATTAGTTAGAAATATACTTTTAGTAGAGGTTGAAACTGCAATATGTATTAAGACTGGGTGAGGGCCTGGCATAAAAGATTCCATCTTGGGCCTATTTTTTTCTATTTTTAACAGAAGTTACTTAGTTCCTTCCTTTAGTCATTCAAAACATATTTTAAAAGTTCCAAATTGAGCTAGATGCTGTATATACAGAAGTGAATAGGTCTGAGGTGGTCACTGTCTTTATTGAGCTTACTTGCAACCCATTCCATGAATATATGGCTATGTCCTTCAAGAATCTTTAGCCCAAGGAAGTTCACATGCTAGTGAATTCTCACTTTGCTGCAGACTGGTTTTTGTCAAACACAGACCACAGACACATAAAACTCTTCCATAAAAGATGAAAAGTAAGCAATAATTGGGAATTTTTTATAGAAATATAAGGGCATAGCTATCATCCTGGATAAGTCTGCTGAATTTTAATGCATGCTATGGTCCTTTGTACATTGTTTTCTTTGTTTTTTTTTTTTTTTTTCAAAATAGCAAATACTTATGGAGTAGATTCTGTTTATCAAGGCAAGAATGGAACAGATAGTTGTGCTTTCAAGTAACTCAAACTTTAAAGTGAGGCACCAGTATATAAAAAGCTAATTGTAGCATGGGGGGTATGCACTTAAAAATATATGTAAACTAATAAAATAATAAAGTTCATATTACGGGGAACATAGGTTATAGAGGAGAATTCAGAGAGTAGGTAAATTTTGTTCTGTCCTGGGACTTGAGGAACAAATAGTTGTTATACATTCTTCAGGTAGACAACGTATATGAAATTGCTGGATTTATTTTTATTATTTTGAGAAACCTAACTACTGTTTTCCGTAATATCTGGACCAGTCTACATTCCCACCAACAGTATACTAGGGTTCCTTTATCATCATACCTTCATCTGCACTTATGTCTGGTCTTTTTGATGTTGATCGTTCTTATAGGTATGAGATGGTATCTCATTATAGATTTTGATTTGCATTTTCCTGATGATTATTTATAATAGTAATCTATTCATATGCCTGTTGAAGAAGTGTCTATTTAGCTTTTCTTATTATTTTAATTGGATTATTTGTTTGATGTGTGTTGATTTCTTAGATCTTGTAGATCTTGAATGTCAGACCCTCTCAGATACATGAGCATGTATGTTTTACTCATTCAGTAGAGTGTCTTTTCATTTTAATGATAACTCTTTTACTGTGCAGAAGCATTTTAGATTGATGTATCCCATATGTTTATTTTCTGCATCCATTTCTCTTGCTATTGGAGTTCAGTCCCCAAAGACATCCCCAAAACTAATGTCATAGAGTGTTTGTCTATCGTTAATTTTATGCATTTTATGGTTTCAAGTCTTACATCCAAATCTCTGATCCATTTGGAATTAATTTTTGTGTATGGTGTGAAATAGCAGTCTACTTTCATTCATTTATATATGACTGTCCAGTTTCTCAAGGTTGTTTGTTGAAGAGACTTTCGTTTCTCCATTGTATACTGTTGACTCCTTTGTCATAGATTAACTATCTGAATGAGTGTGGATTTATTTCTGGGTTCTCAATTCTGTGCATTGATTTGTGTGTCTGTTTTTATTCTAGTACCATGCTGTTTTGATTAGTATGTCTTCGCAGTATAGTTTGATGTCTGGAAGAATGAATGATACCTCCAATCTTCTTTTTTGTCAGGGTTGTTTTGACTATTTAGAGTTTTTATGGTTCCATATAAAATTCAGTAATGTTTGTATTTCCTTGAAGGATGCCATTCAAACTGTAATAGTGATTGCTTTGAATCTTTGTTGTTGTTGTTGTTGTGGGTACGATGGCCATTTTAATAAAGCTAATTCTTCCATTCCTTCAGCAGGTAATATTTTTCCATTTTTTAATGTTTTCTATGTCTTTTAATAATGTCTTCTAGTTTCATTATACAGAATGTTCACCACCTTTATTAAGTTTATTCTGAGATATTTAATTCTTTTTAATGTAATAGTAAATGGGACTGTTTTTCTCTTCTAGTTAGTTGCCTGTGTATAGGAATGCAAATGATTTTTATACTGATTGTGTAACCTGCCACTCTACTATACTGAATTATAGTTTATATTAGTTTTTTAGTGTAATGTTTAGGTTTTAGGGGAGTAGTTAGGCTGTGTTACCACATCTTCTACAAATAGTGATAGTTTTTCAATCTGAATTCCTTTTATATCTTTCTCTTGCCTATTGGTCTAATTTGGATTTCTTATGCTTTGTTGAATAGTAGTGGTAAAAGTGGTCATCTTTTTCTTCTACCTGATCTTAGAGGAAGGTTTTAGTTCCTTCCTATCATCGAATTTGGTATTAGCTATGTGTTAGTTACATATGACCTTTATTATAGCAAGGTAAGTTTTGTCTATCTCCCTTTTTTGAAAATTTTTGTCATAAATGACTGGTTAACTTCTCAAATGCTTTTACTGCACTTATCAATATGATTATTTGATTTTTATCTTTCCTTTTTGATGTGGTGAATTTCATTGATCAATCGTCAGATGTAAAACTATCCTGAGGACCTGGAATAAATCCCATTTGGTCTTGATGGATATATCTTTTAACGTATAACTGAATTCAGTTTATTAAGATTTTGTTGACAATTTTACATCTGCATTCATCAGTGATATTGGTCTCTAATTTTTTTTGTTTCTTATGTCCTTATCTGGTTTGGTATCAGAGTAATGTTGATTTAAAAAAAAATTTTGGAAGCATTTCTCTTTTATTTTGGGGGAGAAGAATTTTTAGAAGGATGGCTATTATTTTGTTTTTGAAGATTTAGTAGAACTCACTAGTGAAACCATGAGGCCCTGGGAACTTGTTGTTTAGGAAAATTTCTCAACAAAATACTTTAAATAGATTTTATCATCTCAGCTTTACATACACGTAAAGTGAGACACAAAGATTTGTCAAATGCAAACTGGAGCTATTAAGTGAACACATTGTATTAGAACTCTTGATGGCTGGGTACCAAAAATCTATGTAATATTCTTTCTTTTACAAAAAAAAAAAAAAACTGGAATAGAAATTAGAATAACATTGCCTTCAAAAATGATTTTTGTTAGTACATTTCAAGAGTTGACTGATAAGGTTTTCTTCTCCTACTTCAGTTGTTAAAATAATTGATACTAAGTTGTTAAAACAGCTCTTTAGATTTCCAACAACAGTTTGCTTGTACATGATATGATAATGTAAATCTTAACTGGATTAGTAGACCACATATAGTTTGTATTATTACATTTTGATTTAGATCTCAAATTCTGCTTCCTTTAACTGTTAGAAATTTTTTTCTATAGGTAGATAGTGATGAATTTAATGTGTCATTAACCAAGTCAAATGAAGAAAATAAAACTATAGAAATTAAAGATTTAAAAATATTCACAAGGTATTCTGTGGTGATCACTGCATTTGTTGGAAACATTAGTGCTGCATATGTTGAAGGAAAGTCCAGTGCTGAAGTGATTGTTACGACTTTAGAATCAGGTAAGGGGTATTTTGATCATTGCTAAAATTTGACTGAAAATTCATTGTCTTTCTTATAGTTTCTCATACTTCACCCTAAAAATGACATGTGTTATGAGACATATATGTCAAAGCATATAAATAAATATAAACTTCAATGAATTACTAATTGACAATAGTGAAACTTTCTATTGACATTTTTGAGGCAAAGTGAATTTAATTAAAATAATCAATCTTTGAAAATACAAAACAAATCAGTTCATAAGGTAACCAATTGTACATTTTTTCCTTTTATTTAAGCACTACCTTTTTTCCAGAAATTGATTTATCTTGCTTACCAGATGATTTTTAGGACTTTCTATAGTCAATAATAATTCTTTAAAAAAACCATGGTTATAAAAGAAAAGAAAAAATAAAAAAATCCATGGTTAATATTCCTATTCCATGATTTAAATGCACACTAAAACAATTATAATCTAGTATTAAATAAACTAATGCACAATTAGAATCCAGGTTATGTTTATCATGTCTTTTTTTTTACATAGTTAAGTATTCTTTATTGTATAATTATATAATCTATTTGATAAATGTCAGAATCCATAAAGATTTCCTCAAGTTACTATGAACAGGGTCTGAATGAATAGTAAGATTGTAACCACTAAGAATTAAATGTGGAAAGTTAACTTCCCAGACTTGCTTGCCCCATCCTCCTTCAGACTCCTGATGTTCTTTGCCACCAGGTATGTGTTTGGAAAGAGCACATGAAGGGATATGTTGCTATAGTTTATTTGTTGCTCTCTGCAAGGTAAGCCTAGGAGGTAAAAATATTTTAAGCTAATGTTTCATTATTTTACATACTCTATTGTCTGTAAGGTTTGGTTATAAAATAAAGGGTATTATATTTATCTACTTTCCTCACTCACTGTTACTTATTTTTTGCTTGCTACAGGATACTGTCTATAAAGATGTCTGCAAGAAAATAAAACTTGAGCATCTGGACTATTACCAATCAAATATTAAAAACCTTCTTCATAGAAATTCTTTACTTAATACAGAAACATATTCATTTCAAATTTGATCAAAATAGATACATCCCTTCAGTAAGCCATATTTTTAGGCACGTTAGTTACATAGTATAGCAGAACTAGTTCCTATATGCATAAAATAATTTTATCTTCAGGAATATTATTTTCTTTCTTGTAATTTGTTTATACTTTGTTATATGTTGGACTAATTTTTATTTATCAGGTGTATAGACCAGAGATAACCCAAATAATTTTCTATAATTAAATAAACTCTAGTACATATGTAAAATAGAACACAACAGAATAACAGAATAAGCTTTTAATAACATACAACAACCCAAATGGACCTCATCCTCATTATGTATTGTCTTTATCAAAATGACTAAACTATGGTGTTGGAGAATGATCAGTGTTGAGGAGAGGCATGGAGTACAAAACTAGAGGATAGCAGGAAAATGTTCCTTTTAGGTGATGGAATAGTTTTTTATCTTGTTCCTCGTAAAGTTTGCATATATATGGGATAAAATTGCAAATGGTTGCAGGAAACTATATATGAGATAAAATTGCAAATACAGATGAAAACATGAAAGAAATGCTGAATAAGGTCTCTAGTACAGTTAGCAGTGTTGTTTCAATGTCAGTTTCCGGATTTGATATTAAACTACATAAGATATCAGTTTCCAGGTTTGATATTAAACTATATAAGAGGTCACTAACAGGGAAAGCTAGGAAAAAATTACAGTATTTGTGCTTTTGAAACTTCCTGTGAGTATATTATTTCAAAATAAATTGAAAGAGTCATAGAATTGCATTGTTTATAAAAATAAATGTATGTGAAAGACTAAATAAATAAGTTAACAAACTAGACTACCATTATAGCTTCTGTGGCCAATAGATGTCAATGACTCTACAATGCACCAGTCATTTTGCTTGTCTCTATATTTATATGGTTTTGATGATCTGTGGAATACTCTTTATAGACAGATATTTGAAGCAAATAAATTTTATATTGATATCAAAAATAGCATTTAAAATTTTTTAATTGCTTAATATCTCATTTAGTTCCTAAGGATCCACCTAACAACATGACATTTCAGAAGATACCAGATGAAGTTACAAAATTTCAGTTAACATTCCTTCCTCCTTCTCAACCTAATGGAAATATCCAAGTCTATCAAGCTTTGGTGTGCCAAGCAGATGATCCTACTGCTATCCGGATTCACAATCTCAGTATTATACAGAAAACGGACACATCTGTCATTGCAATATTAGAAGGACTAAAAGGTGGACATACGTACAATATCAGTGTAAGCATTCATAACTTTTAATTACTCACCTCTCTTACAAGATGAGCTTACAAACAGCATTAAAAATAGTGCAGTTTATTCACATGAGGTATTTCCATACTTTTGTGGGATTGGTATGGTAGGTAGGTAGATATTGTTAGTAGATATGGTAGGTAGATTAAGATGTGTCAAGAGAAAATAAATTTAGAGAAATGAAGTTGCCTATTTCCTATTATATTACAGCAAATTCTACCAAATATGCAAACAATGGTTTGTACAAGAATAATATAAATCAATACATAAATGAGAAATAGAAAGATATTAAAATTTAAAAAGCAGTGATATATAAAGAGATAATGCCACCTAAAGGAAAACTGCTTTTGCATGATTAGAGATAGAAAATAGGAAAGCATTTCAAAGGCAAAGGGCAGAAATAACAATTTACCTGATAGTAATTCATATGCATTTCACACAATGATTGCTAAAAGCTAGTAGCATTTTATATCTCAACTCAAAATGTTCTCTTTTGGAAAGTAAATGCATGTGTGAGTTCCCATACTTACACACATATACACAAAATATATTTAATGCTTTGACCATATTTGTAGCCTACCTTGAAATTTTCAATTGGAATTATTTGATTCAGAAAAAATCATCTTTTAAGCAACATGGAATTCAACCTAAACCTTAAACTATCAGAACATTGTCAACCCATATATACACACATATATGGATATATAGCTATATATATATTCATTCCTTCCCTTATTCACTTTATACTTTATTATATAATATGTTTTGCTATATTCTTGATCACATACCATTAGGTGGACCACAAATGTGACAGCTCTATTGAAGAGAAGATGATGATTATGATAATGGTTCAAATCCTCACTCTTATTTTCCATCCAGGAAGTTAACTAAAAAATATGCCTCAGTTTCCTTATCTGAAAAATTAGTAATAAGACTAATAGGACTCTTGGTAGGATTTTTTTGAGAATTAAAAATTAGTAGTTACAGCACATAGTGAGTACACTATCATTTGGCTTTTTAAAATAGAGAAAAATGGGAATAAAACCAACTAATTCATAAGAAAATAAAGGCATCACATAGTGCAATTTATAGCATCAACACCTGAGAGTTTACTAGAAATTTATAACTTTAGCAATCTATTCCAATCAACTTAAATCCAATATATCTTCTTTTAATAGAGTTTGCAAGTGACTTCTTTGCATATTACAATTTAAGAAGCACTCCCCAACTTTGTTATTTATTACCTCACCTGTTTATGTTTACTTGTACTGCAGAGAAATGAAAATCAGCACTTCATAACATCACTTTTCATTTTATGTATTTCCTTTTAAAAATTTGCACACTAATATTCTGCTGTATATTTTTAACCTATGTTTAATTAACTTTCTTATTTACCAAATCTATAACAAAATATATATTTTGTAATTTTAATTCAATCAAAACATTTCTAAAACATCTATTGCAGGGCAGATTGGCTACTAATGTGTAATATAAATTAACTTCAGTAAACATATTATATTATGAATTGTCACGTACAATGAAGTTGGCCAAGAACAATCTTTATTTTAAATACCAAGATAAAGTAGACAAAAGAAGATTCTGTGTCTACAGTTTGCTGAGCACAAAGCTAATTGAAAGGATTTACATTTGTGTAAATCACCCTCTGTATATACAAACAGAAATGTTTTATGTGTATATGCTGCATTATGCAGGTTATAGCATCAGATACTTTGGGGCAGGGGTGAAGAAGGGCATAAAGGCCAACTTTCAGAGGGATGATTTAATACAGGAAAACTGGGAGGTTGAAGGAATAGGATTTCATCTCAAGGAAGGGAAAAAAAGAGGATCTTGAATATGAATTTAAAGAAAAGTCCAGGGTTACCTCGCTAGAGAGAGAAGGAACAGATGTTGGAGTAGATGAAGTGAGTTTAGACAGTGGTTTTTCTTCTCTATTCCTCCTACAATTCAAATTGAAGCCACAGCCCTTTCCTTGTCTCTGTGATAGACTGTTTAGGTCGCTCAGCCTTTGTTCTCAGGACTTTAGTATATGATATTAGTTTTACTACTTTTTGTTAATGTTCTTCCTTCTATGTTACATTAAGTGAGTGAAAGACAATTATAATAGACTATGTAAGCAATTGTTTCTAATAGTAAGATTATTTTAAAATTACGTATAATATAATCAGTTATATATACATGGGAGTAATAATTTGAAAAGCGCAATAAGATGTATCTTTGTTTTAGGTTTATGCAATCAACAGTGCTGGTGCAGGGCCAAAGGTTCAGATGAGAATAACCATGGATATTAAAGGTACATACATGAGCTTCCATCCAATGAGCTGTTGTTGTCTTTCAAATAATAATTTGCATTTTGCATGCTATAATCAAGGAATAGTCAACTTCTGAAATGATACATATGCCAATAATAAATGTATGCTGTTTACTTATTAAAGCTATAATTAAAATACCTTTATAATGATGCAAATTACTATGTTAAATAAAGACAGTGCCCACCTACTATTTATATCTGTTTTCCTCTAAATTTAAACTTTTCTGATATAAATTTTATAGTTCATTATTTTTAATGTTATTGAAAACTTATTGTTTAAATTACCTGTGACTAAATTAGTTCTATTTACGTTCCTTGCTTGATCTTTATTTATCTTGAAAGCCATTAGCTTTGCAGTTAATCAAATAATGTTCATGACCTACCATATATTCAACTTTATCACTACAACTATGAAATAGATGTATTAATTCATTATTTTACTAGGTATTTTCATAGAAGATATAACTAAATTCAGAGTCCCCCTAAATACAGTCCCCCAATAAAATCCATATAAAATAAAAGGGATTGTTATTTATGTTACCTACTTACAAAAAAAAAAAAACAAAGTTAGGGCCTCCCTGGTGGCGCAGCAGTTGAGCGCTGCACTGTGGAACTGTCGGCAGCGCGCTATGCCAGTTCGATGCCCAGCCGGGGAGATTCCCGCATGGTATGGCAGACCTCTCCTGCCTCGCCCACTGCTCCCCTCAGCAGTGTATTTCTGATCTGCCTGTTCTGCTCCCCACTCTGTCTCTGGTGAGCCCTCTCACCACCCCACGCCTCTGGCCTGTACCCCAGCTTGTATGTATAAATAAATAACTTAAAAAAAAAACCCAAAGTTATATGCTAGCTGCTGAATGAATTGGTTTTGTTTTTATCAGGATATGCCTTTCTATGTCATTAAATGGATAGGAAAATTTTGATCACTATGTTTAATAAATTTTCTGCTTTTAAAAAAATATTAAGAATTTAGGACCATTTAGACATTCAAGTTACCTTCTCTTCCTGAGACTGAAAACATGCAAGTAATTCTACCATCTCTCAAAAAATCCGCTATAGAAACTATAGAGAGATTTAACAAAAACAAAACAAAATAAAACAAAACCAACACTGAAGTATATTCCAATGCTTCTCTTTCTATAACAAAAGTAATTTTTTTCAGTCTTTGTAAAGATCACAAAACAGGTGTTTAAAGGTACCAGATCCAGGCTGACTCTGGTCTAATTGCTGAGAGTGAATCTTGAATTAGAGACTCTATATCTGTTTGATTTTGGACAAGTTTCTTCATCTTTATCCACCTGTAAAATGGAGTGAATGTCAGTTCCTATCTTTGGTTGCTGTGTGAATTAAAAAAAGAGAACCTTTGAACAACCCTTAGAAGAGTGACTAGAAACTAGTGCTATTAAGAATAATAAATAATACACTCTAAGATGATGCTGATACATGTTAACTTTTCATTAATGGGTTGTTTACGTCATTGAATATTATTTATAAGTATTAATTATTTACTTTAAATTGATAATTTATATACTTAAATAGGTAAGTACATAGTCTTCAAAAAAGAATTTATGTCATATCTTACTTTCGTTTTGTCATTCAGTGGCAGACGTGTAGGTACACAGGTAACAATATATTAATACTGCAGTAAAAGTTCTCGTTTCACATGTTTTGCTCCTTCCCAGGTAATGATGATTAATTGTCACCTTTTACTCCTTGGAGAGGGCAGATAAGCTCATGGCCAGTTATCTAAAGAAGATAAATGAGTACTGATGGCAGTGGTACAGTCCTAGGGAAATTTTTTTTCCTCCTGTTATATGCATGGTTTTATTTGTGATATGAAGTAGTGATATGCCTCATTAAATGTATAATTGACAGATAATATCATATTGGATAGTAATGTGCTATCCTAGATTCCTCTAACTGAAAACCTTTTCTTGGGGACTCCCTTGTGGCGTAGATGAAAGTTTCAGAACTTCCTGAAACCTGAGACTCTTCCTGCTGAGTCCTTCCTTCCTTCTCTCCTTTCACAGGGGTCAGAGCTGTGATCTGTATTGTAAGGACCCTCATCATTTCTTCTTGCTCCCTTTATTCTTTACAAATATTCCCACAATATACTTCTTACACATCTAATATCATCATAGCCTTTATGTCTCATTTGTGTGAGCAAAAGGATCAAGTCAAAAATATTTGGCTCTTGATATTTCCCTTTAAAAGCTATGTGACATGAGGCCATCTTTTCAACTATAAAATGGAAATGACATTGTCAAATTCATAACATATGGAGGTCTTTTAATAATAATTAATAGCTATGGAATTGAAGTCTAATTAAGCAATTACTCGTGCTCAACCTAGTAGTGTAATATAGCTATAAACTGAAATGAAACAGGCAGAGCTTCCACAAATTTTGATTTTGAGATTGTATTCATTGACAGTAAGATGTGAATTTTCATGGCATTTTAGAAGTTATTATGACATTATCTATTAAAGTTAAAAATACATGTATCTTTTGTTCTACATATTTGCTCTTGAAAATCTATTTTCTAGAAATAAAATAATGAGTAAATAAGGCTAAATGTAGAAGGCTGATTATTGCAGCAAATATTCCAAGCTAAAGAAAAAGTAAATTCACATCACTAGATGAATCACTAAATGAATAAATACTTGTAGTCACACCATAATACACGACATAGTCATGGAAAAGAATGAGTTAGTTCTATAATTAGTGCCTTGGAAAAACTTAAACAAGTCCTATTTGAAGTGAGAACAATGTGAGGGATAATTTGAATACAAAGTATATGTAAAATATAGACCATTAAAAATCAGTAAGAAGAGTTCATTGTGCAGGACTTTATGTATTTTTAGACAATTATGTCAACATGACATACATGTTGGAGGCTGTCATTCTAGTGCTTGGTTAGCATAGACACTACTGAGGGCACATTTACTGGTGTATCTAGAGATTGGTAAGCCAGCCAAAGAAAGAAAAAGAAGACACAACCCACTAAAATATTAGTATAACAATTCATTTATGAAAATTTTATATAAGTGAGACCATGTATAACTTGAATTTTTTTTAATATGTGAAAAGGATTCAAATGCCTAAAAGTTATACCTGGACCTTATTATCTCAGGCAAGTCTCAAATATTATACCATCAGAAGATAATTCCTAAATATCTACTGTATCCAAACAAAGCTCTGTTTCATTTATTATTTATGGTTGTCTCTATGTTATCTGTAAATTACTTGCATGGAATGAGAATTAAAAATGCTTTTCTCTTCTCTTCATAAACAAAAAATCAGTCATAATGATATTTCTTCTTTGTAGCGCCAGCACGGCCGAAAACTAAACCAACCCCTATTTATGATGCCACAGGGAAATTGCTTGTGACTTCAACAACGATTACAATCCGAATGCCAATATGTTACTACAGTGACGATCATGGGCCAATTAAAAATGTGCAAGTGCTTGTGGCAGAAGCGGGAGGTATCATATCATGTCCACGTACCTTGTTAACTTGTAGAGTGTAAACTGGTGAATAAAAGAAATTTTGTCTCAAAATTAGTAATAGGAAGTTAAATCACAGTTGTCACAAAACTCTTGAAATTAATAGCTTGTTAATATAATTATTAATTACAATAATTATTTGTTAATGCTTTAAAATTTTTACCTAATAAAAGGCATAGTTAAACTGTGTGATTTATTTATTCCATTTGCTAGTTGGATTGTTTTGATCTTGGCAAGATGGAATCTTGATAGCTTCTTTCGAGTGGTGAACAAGGGAGTTAGCCTTGATCTAGGGATTTTTTTTTTCCCTGCCAGAGAACTTATCCTAGACAGCAATGTAGTAGATTTGTGTGTGATAAGAAAGGATAGGATAGGGTTCCTGCTTATATAGGTAGATCAGCTGAATTATCCCTATTGATAGAGTAACTGATGTTGTATCTATAATTTTTCATGCAATTATAGAAAATCATTTTATAAATGTGAACATACATTCATAAATTTCTTGTAATCATTCTTCTTTTCTGAAAACAGCTCAGTATGATGGGAATATAACAAAGTGGTATGATGCGTACTTTCATAAACCAAGGCCATATTTTACAAATGAAGGTTTTCCTAACCCCCCGTGTACAGAGGGAAAGACAAAGTTCAGTGGCAATGAAGAAATCTACATCATAGGTGCTGATAATGCATGTATGATTCCTGGCAATGAAGACAAACTTTGCAATGGACCTCTGAAACCAAAAAAGCAATACTTGTAAGTATAGTTTGTGCCTACTATATATTGTGGTGGCAAGCTAGTTGACTTCTTTCCTCTCTCCATTTTCTCATCCTTTTGTTTTTCCAGTTAGCACTAGGTATCCATCTTGTATTATGAACTAATCTTTTAGGCACTAGGAATGTAAAGATCAGCAATGCTGTGTTTTATGGTTCCTAAGCATACAGTTTTATAGGAAACCTACATGTGATTATGATTTGATATAAGTGGCATAAGGACACTATGATAAAAGCCTTGCAATTGGAGAATATAGATAGGAGAATTTAATTCTTTCTGTAGAGTACATGATTCATGTGTAACACTTGTAGTTTTGACTCATTAATTTTAACGTGTGCTAACTTTCAAGTTTCTAGAAACACTGTCCTAGTCTTTTTGCTAAGAATGGCTTCAGTTTACTTAATCATAGCAATAATTTTCTGCTCTTTATACCACCAAACATCTGAATGTACTATTAAAATCTTTACAACTCACTTTAATATTTGGCATTTTTGTAGATCTTTATAATCTAATGTCATATTAAAGATTAATGCTGATATTTTGCTTATCACTTTTTTTGCTAAATTAACTATTTTTTCCAATTAAATTGACTATATTATTTTTGTCATAAGAAGACAATTTTTTTTTAATTTTCATTTAAAAAATATGTTTTTTTACTAAAATTTAAAAATGTACCTATTTCATTTTGGCTGCGAAAGTGTTATCAAATTCTTTATAAATATCCCAAACCAAAGTAGCCTTAGAAAAGTCAGAGAAGAGAAGTTAGGCATTTGAGAAAAGAATGCTCCAGTGTTTATTATGCAGTGCAATTAATGTGACTATTAAGATAATGCTTGAAATGTAATTACCATATATGTGACAGTGATAAAAATGATATACCACAAAGTTTAGTACTTATTCAAGTATTATTTTGTACTTTTTTCTAAAACAAATTCTTCATATAATCAGTAAAAGCATAATTTGAGAATGGTAGATTAAATCATACATTGTAATTTATTAATTTATTAATATAGATTGGTACTATATTTTTAAATGCCTGGGCATTTATAGTTTTTAAATAAGACCATTTTGCCTCTGAGTGGTATACTCGCCCAGTCATTTTTAAGATAGAGTCTCTGTTTGCAATGTTCTGTTTCATATTGTAGATGCTAGAAAGTAAATTCAACTCTGAACATAAAATTAAGCTTTGTTCTGAATTTGTTTATATGTGAGTGAACAAGATCAGTTCTATATGATCATTTAAAATCTGTTATTGTCAAAAGTGGTTGAGGTATAACAGTTACTATGCCTTGTCTTTACAAAGTGTATTTGTGTAACATGCTTTCACATAACATTAAACCACTTCATTCAAACAAGAAAGGGGTCTGCTTCATCTGCTCAATTTGTTGACTGCTCATGAGACTAAGCAAAATTTTAGTCACTCTTTCATGAAGTTCAAGAGGTCCATGGGTAGAATAATGATTCATCTTGTGTAAAAATGGTATACGCTTGTCCTCACAGTGATTGAATTCCGAGTTTCCACCTTGAAAGTTCATTTTCTCTTAAGTAGAATGTATATCATTCATAGCTATTTGATAATTTGTCCATGTAAAAAAGTCATATGGTAAGCAATTGTTGGTTTTTATTATTCTTTTTTTTTTACTTCATAGATTTAAATTTAGAGCCACAAATATCATGGGACAATTTACTGACTCTGATTACTCTGACCCTGTTAAGACTTTAGGTAAGTTGTATTTTGTAGTCTAACTTCATTTATAATTTCAACATGCTAATCACAGTTGGAAGATTCATTAGTAAATGTATTAATCCATGACTGAATGTTCTCAAGTAAAAATTCATTTCAAGGTTAATTAGCCTGATTATGAAAAATATAGTATTTATAATATTCCTTTAAAAGATGGATGTTCTATCCATTCAAATTGGGACATACATTTTCATATGGTATTGGTTCTATCCTGATTATACTAACATTATAGTAAGTAAATATTGATATATTGGTTTAACATGCAATCTTGTAAGTAAAACATTTTACCTAATAAAAAAAATTAAGGATTATGGAAAAATTTCCTGAAATAGTCCTATAAACAAGAAGTTTACATTCCTCTTTAATTCTAGTTTTTTTTCTAATCAACTTTTTCATAATTTTGTTTCAATTATGTCTACCCAGTCAGGACTGAATAAACACAACTAAAATTTCTTAGATGCAAGTGTATTTATTTCTTCTGCATTGTCTTCACCATCATATCTAATGTTAAATATTCTTTGACACTCTTTGCATGTATGTCATAAAAATGCAGGGTTGGATTCAAATCTTGGGTATACCACCTGAAAAGTTAACTTTATTTCTAAAACCTCAGTTTCCTTGCTTGGAAATGAGAGATTATCTACTTTGAATAACAAAACAACATGTATAAGGTTATTAATATTGTAGTCAGTAACATGATAATGCCTTACTGTTCATTTTTGGATAGATTAGAATAAAAATATTTAGAAATATACCTCTGTATAAATTATATCCTTGGGATTTCTGAGTGGCTCAAGCCTTTCTGTTCTTCTGCAGGGTGCTCTAAGAATGTGGAACTTTGTGTGTTGCTGAAATCAATTGTGTATCATGAGCTGCAATACATTCCAGTGAGAGTTATGACTGGAAGGAGATGCATTGTTCCACCATTTTCAGTTAGATGTATTCACTGGGTTGTGGAATAGTAATTGTAGGAAAAAAACAGTATTTTCAGCCTCCACTCAGTTAAGGAAACATTTGGACCTTGAAGAAACAAAGGAGGGACCTGTTGTTTGCTAAATCAGTGATTAAAGAGGAATAAAAAAATTACTTTTGCCATGTCCAATTCCATAAATTCACACATTAGATTATCTCTATCCAATAATTGAATATTTGAATCAGTTGAAAACTAATTAGACTTTTGCAACTGTGTTGCTTCTCCATTTGATAGGGAGTTTATGATACCCAGACACCATCTTAGTAAAATAAGTGTTTTGATGGCATCAACATAATTTTCTCTAGGTTACAGAATTCAGAAATCATTACTGCAGATAAATAGTGATCCTGATGTGTTTACTAATTAAATATAAGAGACATAAAGAAATTAGTTCATATGTCATAGGGAAATGATATTTTGTCGGACCGGTGCTGAAAAGGCGTCGCCTTTCTATGTTGGGTGTTGTGTGCAGTGTCTCCTGTAATTTACTAGTTTCATGCAGCCTGTTAATATGAGGACAACATGTTCAGTCACTTATCTGAGGGACAAAGTTGAGACCTCCAGGATCATAAGAATAAGGGGGTAATAAGAATGACGGGGGAGGTCAAGTTTCAGGGACCATGATGTACAGGAATATGATTGTTAGATTCTCCCCAGCAGCTTCCCTCTGGCCAATGTTGGACCACACTTAGCACTTTGACCATAGGTACTGCCATGGTCCTCTCAGCAATGATGTTCTTCCACCTCTCACAACCAAGCCAGTGAAATACGATAACTAATTCTAGAGTGCCGGAGAAATACATACTAACTTCTCTGGTTCTTTATTGGAATCACAATTACCACTATCCCGATCACTCAGATATTTACTGTTTGTGAGCCTTGATAGCAGCAGGATTCTGAAGTGGATAAAAGATGTGGAATGAAGGGAAGAGCACAAGATCCTGCTAAGGTTAGGGAAGGAGACATTGGTGAAACAGACTGGATATAGTAGATGGAAAGCCCCTTAGGTTGGTAAGAGGTAGTGAAATGGAAAGGTCCCAAGTATCTGTGATCAAATTTCTCAGTGTTCATGTATTTTTCATAGACCAGTGACATAAGGACAACTTTTTGGACACCTCTATAAATTGGTTTTGCAAGGACTCTCTCTTGATAGCAGCTTTGTAATAAACTTTTGCCCTGTTGTGCTTATTTTGATTTGACCACATGGAATTCTGATTTCTAGATAGTTATTTGTAGCTAGTAAAACAGTGGCAGATAGGAGTGCAAGAAATTGCTAATGTGCAACTCTCAGTTGTGGCATAATATGATGTTTTGATTTGGAGCGTGTGTTTTCCACTGAAACAAACTTCTTTCAAACTAGCAAAGTAGTTTGGTCACTTTGCCGAATAGATTTAATACCATTAATTTCTGTCCTTACATTAGTTTTATCCCTAATTATGGGATATTGTGGTTTTGTGAACATCAGATTCACCCTGAAAAGCTGACACCAAATAACACCCTTTAGAATGGCTCTGATCCATGATTTGACTTTAATAAAAGGGCATGGAGTCAAAGAAATTCTTAGAAAAAGAATATTGCGGAGGAAGACACTGTAGAAGGACTTGAACAGAAAATAAAGTTGACCTCTTCTATAATAGTCAATGGTCGATAATAGGAATGGTTCCATGGCAGTGAGGATGGGACAGATTCATAGCAAATGCATTAACTTAAGACCCCCATTGCCATCATAATGTAACCAAGAATGTTCGAGTTCTCTTCTCTTTCAAATAAGTCATGGATTGGAATCTATGATGTCATTTGCAACCTGCTAGTGCTTCTACATTCCTAATAAGCCTGCTGAAGACTTTCATGTGTGTATGATCCCTGACTTCATTGAAAGAAATGTAGATCCCATCTAGGTCATCAAACCATTGCCATGCTGAGTTATTATCAATAAAATCTTCAGGATTTAAGAGCCTTTGAAAGGCTGTATTTATAAGCTAATACAGGCATACACTTCCAAGAAAGATCATTTTCGTAGTGGTTTTGCCTCTCAGGGATACCTCAGCTGATTGGAAGTTAAATTTAGAATCATCGAAATCACGATAGACTGATGACATAAAAGGTTAAAGTTTAGGGATAGGGCTAACAAAAGTACAAATGAGAAAGGCTTGGGCAGGGTTTTGCTGGACAAGAATAGTGGGTGGAAGAGAAATTTGCAGTTAGGAAATCTTTATGAACTGTAGGAGCAAACAGGGAAAATGCCATGTACCATTATCTTAATCCTAAAGAAATATGGACTTATTTGATTTTTTTTTTACCCAGGATTGAACATTAGCATTTTTATAAACAAAATTCACAAGAATCTCTCTTAAACTGTTTTGAAAATTCCCTTTAGGCATGTCAGTTTCTAGAAAGTACTTGTGGACAATGTTTTGATTACAAGATTTAATTATTGAGGATTCCTGTAATTTGAAAACCAGACAGTCATTTCTGTACCTTCCAGGGCTTCATTAAAACTGAACAAGATGAAACCTAAAACCCCATGACAAAGGCTTTCTGTGATTGTTTTCTTTTGTCATAACACTTCTTGTTTAATTACCATGTTAGCATGAAGAGTTCCAATAGGCTCACTCAGAAACAGAAATTAGGAGATGCTATGTATTTTTTGCAGCAAAAGGATCCCTTGTGCTCAAGATACCAGAGCAAAAGGGAAAAGTTTTATGTCAACAAGGCAGGGATGATATGATAGTGAACCTCATAAACTTTGCATTCAGACAGGCCTATTTCAGGCAGTTTGGGTGTATATTGAATTTATGTGACCTTGGATAAGCTACTTAACAAATTAACTTCTGAAGTGTCATTTCCAAATAATGTTTATAAATAACAGTGCCTATCTCATAAATTAATTGGTAGATTAAATCAGATTAATAAAAGGATGAATATGGAATGCTTATTAATATACTAAACTTTGTTTACTTCTGTACTAAGCCTTCTATGAATTTTTTTTCAAATATAATCTCATGTGCTCTTCACTATAACCCTATAACATGATCTCCTATTTATCCTCAATTTATTGGTAAGAAATCTGAAGGCAAGTCTTAAGCAATTTCCCCGTTAGAGTGTTAGGACTGGCAGCATGAGATTTAGATCCATGCAGGCAGGATGACTCGAGGGCTGTGTTTATACCCATTGTATCACATGGCTGGAAATCCCAAAGTGCCCATGTCTACTACTATTATGTTACTAATGGTGGTTTTCATAACTTCATAGTTATGAATTGTAAGTATGTCCATAACATCTTTATACCATTTTCTCCTCTCAGCATTTGAAATTATTTCTAGTTGTTCTCTTTTCACCTTTTCATTTTATCTTTTTGAGGTTAACACATGTGCATACTTTTTTTGAACAAAAAAGTACAATAATTCCTTTTTTTAAAATAATGAATAAGTATGATTTTTTACCCATACCCTGGAAACCACTGTATATTGTCTCCGTTTAGCATTTTGCTAATCTGAGGTATGAAAATAACATCTGTAAAGATTATTTTGATTTGTATTTCTGGAAATATGGATGTAAGTGTCTTTATTTTTAAGATTTATTTATTTATGCCTACAAAAACTGGGATGTAGGCCAGAGGTGTGGGGTGGTGAGAGTATTTACTAGAGGCAGAGCAGGAAGCAGAACAGGTGGCTCGACTGAAGTACACTGCACAGGGAAGCAGTGGGTGAGAAAGGAGAGGTCTGCTGTGCCATGTGGGAATCTCCCTGGCCAGGAATCGAACTCATGCTGCAATGGCTGCCCGTAGCTTCATAGGCTGAGACTTAACTTGTTGTGCCACCAGTGAGGCCCCAAATTTAACTGTCTTTTAATGTGTTTTGTGCAGTATTTGAATATTCCTGATGACTGGGTTGTAGGGTCAAAAGAAAAGGATTCCTTATACTGAAGTTCTGTTAGAAGAATTTGTTTTAAGAATAGTCGTAGTACTAATAAAAAGATCTTTCACATAATATGTACATATATCAAGAGTAAGACATTGTCCCATGAGTTTTTACTTCTCATTAAGTCAAGCTTCTTCAAAGAGATACAGAAGAACTGAATTAAAAAATCAGAACCATAAGCTGAGTTTAAATAATGATAATTTCAATCAAAAGATAATATTTATATAAATTGAACGTCTCATAATTATGATTTGTTCTTTGCATTTCATTATACAAATTAAACAAATTAATTGGACCTTTCATAGGATTTTAAGTCTAGTCAAGAAATGACTTGTACCTATTATAAAAAGAATCGTATTTATGTTTTTTTTGTTTTTTTTAAAGATTTATTTATTTATACATACAAGCTGGGGTACAGGCCAGAGGCATGGGGCGGTGAGAAGGTTCACCAGAGACAGAGTGGGGAGCAAAACAGGCAGATCAGAAATACACTGCTGAGGGGAGCAGCGGGCAAGGCAGGAGAGGTCTGCCGCGCCATGTGGGATTCTCCCTGGCTGGGTGTTGAACTCGCATCACACGCTGCTGACAGCTCCACAGCACAGCGCTCAACCCCTCTGTGCCACCAGGGAGGCCCAAATTGTATTTATGTTTTTAAGAGAAAGAATACATTATTTTTATTTATATCCTTTACATTATTGTGTATTCCCCTGGGTTACCCACCACCAATTCACCCAAGAATCATTACCATAGTCTTTTGTGCTCTTTTCTCCCCTCTTTTGTCCTTCTACCAAATGGTTTCACTTATAAGAGGAATATAGTGGAGCCATATAAGAGATCAGAAGGAGAAAATAACACACAAAACAAAAACAAAAACTAGCAGGCAACCATAAATAAGAGACATCTTGCAGGGGAGAATACAATTTTTTATGAAAAGATTTGGAGAAGTGATTTCATTCTGAGCTGGTAATGCTCTGTGAATAAAAGCATAGCAGAGAATCAGAATTTGTACTTAACAATCATGGCACATTTTGTCCTGTTCTAGGAATACCTTTGTTATCATGTGCCCAGAGTATTACATATTGTTTAGTAATACATGATGTGTCATTTCCTCACTTCACTTGGCTAGTGTTTGAAATGGTAATGTAATTTGAAAAAAATAATTGTGGTTTATGAAATCACTTTTTTCTTAGAGTTCGTAGCAAGGCCGAATGATTCAGTATTACCTGATAAAGATGATTCCTTATTCATTTCATGTTTCCTTTTCCAGCATATCCAATTAGAGTCAGCTTGTGAAAATTCATAAAACAAGACTTTCATATTTTAATGAATAAAAAAGTTATATGCAAAATACTTTATGAGCTACATGCTGCTTTAGCGTCTTCTAAATGTAGCTGGTGATTTTAGAGGACCATGAAATTCCGGTAACTGTTTAAAATCTGGTAATCATTCAAATCTACTGTGCAGAATAACCACAGGAGGCATTTCATATTGTTAACATTTCATAAGCATCAATCCATGGAAAAGAGCATTAGTCCCAGTGTATTTTCTAGATAGGTAACCAATTTTATTTTGTTGCTTTATTTTAACAGTTTTAACAGTGAAATTACAAATCATGTAATGCAAAATTATTTACAATTATAATTAGTAGTTTTATCTAAAATAATAATTTAAATAATTAATTTTTGGTTCAATGCCTAATTTTCACTCTGAAATTTTATACTATCTGCTTCAAAATCAATATATATACTCATCAGTGAATTTAACAAATATTGAGCATTTTCTATGTGCCTATAGTTATTCTCAGAATTTGGAATATGGTTTTGAATAAAGCAGATGAAGAGTATTGTCCTCAGGGAGCTTACACACTGGACAGACAGTAAACAATAAGGATAGTATATAAATGAATTATAAGCTATATGAAGAGGTGATAAGGGCTATGTAGAAAGTAGAACCAAGTAGAAGAAGAAAGGCTGGAAGGCAAGTTACATATTTTGTCCATTTTTTCTCTTTCATTGAATAATATTAGAATTCATGGATTTTTATATATTCAATCTACTTCAATCAATTTCACTTTTTCTTCACTGTAAAGTCTAAAGTGCTCACTTTTTGGCCAGTAAGAATCTCTTCAAGGGGATCTTTTGTTCTTTTTTGCATGATTAACCTATACTAGCTTCTTAGCTTTCTTGCCCCTTTAAGTATCCCTAATAGCTTCTTTTTCCCTATCTCCACTTTGAAATTACTTTCTGTCCAAGTTTCCATAGATTTTCCAGTGAAAAATATATCCTTTGGAGTTATAATCAACAGCATTTCCTCAGAGGTTTTACTGTTCTGTTGAAGAAGCATAGCTAAATATGGCTCCTATAATTTTTGGCCTGAGCAGCTGGGTCAATGAAAAAAATGCCACCAACTAAGAGGTGGGAAGATGCTGTTGAAAAAAGCACAGAAGATGAGATTTGGACAGGTTGATTTTGAAAGTTTAATTACATTCCTAAATACTTACTGTAAGCATTTCGGTATTCAAGTCTCAAGTTTTACAGGTAACAACTAAATAATACTGTATAGATGAAATTAAACTGTGAGACTGAAAGGACCTCACCAAGGGAGTGAGTTTAGATAGGAAATAGAACAGAATCAAGGACAGAGTTAGAACTAGAGGAGGAAAAGCATATTTATACATTTTATTAGCAGTCTTGAGAAATATGCCAGGAAAATATTTTTGTGTGTTTGAAATACAAGACAATATTCCATAAAATCTCATGATATTACACTTCTTCCTTTTCAGGTGAAGGACTTTCAGAAAGAACTGTAGAGATTATTCTTTCAGTCACTTTGTGTATCCTCTCAATCATTCTTCTTGGAACAGCTATTTTTGCATTTGCAAGGTAAGATTTATTTATAGTCACATTCCTAGAGTGCTTTATGGCATTATTCATTCACAGTCCAGCCAGAAGATCACCACCATGACAGTGGAAATAGGAAACATAATAAAAAGAATTGTTAGTAGAAATAGTTAACTACCAAGGTGGGTAGAAAAGAACTCTGAGAGGTACAGAAGTAGCACATACCACAAAGCAACTGTTCTAAGATGAGGAAGAAAGGACAATAAGGCATTAAACTAGAAAAGGCTAGTCCCTCTCAAGGCTAAAGCAGAATGCTGCCATAAGCACATGCCATTTATTATCTACACATGGTCAAAGAAATATGACAGAGGGAAGGGGCCGTTGTTGTTCTGTAGAACTACTCAGACTGGAATTCCTATCTGTAGCAGCATCCACTTTCACTGATGTTCTGAGTAGGCTGGAATACTTAGAATCTTTCTCTAATGGGGTGAGCAGGCACTTAAGGGATGGCTAGAGCTCATTCAGGTCATTTGCTGGCTTCCATGATGAATAATAAGAAAATGGCACTAGACCAATGGAAGGGAAGTATCTCCCTGTACCTACTGCTTTGCAGGGGCACTCTGGTGTCTTCTGTTAATGAAACTTCACATTCTGAGAGCTGGCAAAATGGTAATGTTACAGTGTCCAGCTCTACTGTCATAAAGTAGGGCAAACAAGGATAAATTTAGAGCTAAAAGAAAATAAAGTGATACACAAAACCAGAAAATTCTAGATTCTCTACATTGCTTTGAATAATAAGTTTGGTTCAAGAATTTCAATGATATCTAAATATTAATTAAAGTGTACACAGAAGAGATCATTTTTTCAGTAAGGATAAGACTGCAAAGATGTTTGACTCCTTTTATGTGAAGGGCCCCTTTCTTGTATATGTTTCCAAGTTTCAAGTTCTTAGTAACAGCCTCTTAATCCCTTTGTTGTTTATGTGAACTGGGGGAAATCTTAGTCATGATCCTAAAATCTAATTTCATAAAGTTGATTGCTGAGTTAAAGGGACCTTATATTTGTAAAAATAACAACTCTACTAATTTCCTAAATAGTTCAATAGGCTCTATTTTTATTTTATCTGAAAATGTTGTTCCGTATTCTTATATGTCTTTCATCATCTTGAATTTTTCAAATTATAATTTTGATGGATAATTTGAAAGACTCTTGGAAAAGAAATTTTCCTTATATCACATATTGATCTTGTATTAAACCAGAAGATAATGAAAGAAAACCATCTGTTTTATATGTTAAATGTGGCTCAGACCTTGATCAACTAATTCTCATAAAAATTTGGACTTTCAAAAACAGCATGTTAAACAATGCAGTCGCATAAATTCTGTGGACGAAAAGTACAGCAAAGAAGTTGAGTTGGTATAAATTTGCAACAAACATATCCAGTGATACCAACCAAGGAATTATTTGACTTGTGTCTTTACTTAAAAGAAAACAAAAGTTAATTCCCTCCACTTTCTATGCTGTTCCTTTCTTGGACTTGGCTACACTTGTTTTAGAATTCGACAGAAGCAGAAAGAGGGAGGAACATACTCTCCTCGGGACGCAGAAATCATTGACACTAAATTCAAGCTGGATCAGCTCATCACAGTGGCAGACCTGGAACTGAAGGACGAGAGATTAACGCGGTGAGCGCACTCCTCTGGGCGAGCAGTGGTCCAGAGGGCCTGGAGCCACGACCCTATTCTGACCTATACTTGTTGCAAGTGTTTGTGGGGCTCCTATTTACACAGGTCAGAGAGATCTTCTTTCAAAGGGTGACCTCCATCTTCTACACACTTCTCACTGGTGTTCAGAGAATCACTTAATCTTCCTAATACTTTGTGTTCACTACGAATCTTGGAGTACAGTGTTCAACTAGGCATGTGCTCCCTGATACAAATATTTTTTACACATTGAACCTTTAAAGTTATGTTTAACAATTAAGTCCATTTGATAGATTTTTTTATATCAGATTTTCTATGTCACATTTTTAATTACAAGTTTAGTTAAATTTGTAGCTGCTTGATATTATTTCTTTTTATAAAATCCTTTCTTATAGTCCCTTATTGTAATGTAAAGTTACATATAAAGTCTAAATTGTATGTTGACACTAAATTAGAAACTAAAAGCAAAATAAAATTTAACTTTGGAAGATAAAGTGTGTAATAAATATGCGTTATCATTATATACATTGGAAATAAGAAAGTGATTCATTTCAATCCTTTAAAAGTCATTGAGTTATTCAAAAAAATGCCACATGTTGAAAGAAATCTTTTAAGATAATTCATCAAATTCTTAATACTTACCGCCATAAGTCTCTTTAAACTTTAAATTCTTACATGAGCCAATATTTTGTGATGCTTATAAACATAAGACAACTGTTACATATTTGTTGGCATCAAATATCTTGAGCTTAAAAATGTTTATAGTTGTCATTTACCAGGGTTGGACTTTACCAACTAGCTTGCCTTTGCCTAAATAATTCTAGCTTGTCTGAAAATTGTATTGCTATTAAGGGAAATTTCATCTGATAAATAAGATTCTTCCAAATACAATAATGAATGTTATTCAGTGTTGTCATTAATTTGCAAAGAAATTTGATTTGTTGGCTATGAAAATTTCATTATATTGAAATATTTATCTTTGTTTAGATTTTAATAGAGGGTATTCACATTCAAAATGAATAGTGTTCTAAAGCCTGTGTAAGAATGTGTATATTATATTACACAGGACATAATATTTTTACATAACATATATTATGTATAAAAGCTTACCTAGATTCCCAGGGTACCTTCCCAATGTGAAACCACTCATAGAACATAACTGTGCTATACTGTGTCTCAGTCCTGGGAGTGTCAGCCTGCATAGTAAATGCAAGTTTCTTCTCTTATTCCTCTTGACCCAACTGAATTTCACACGTGTGTTCCAATCTCTTTGTGCACTCCATTCTCAATTACTTACACGCCCTTTACAAGTCTGTGGTCTCAATCTTTTTTTTATACCTGAAAGTGATACAAAGTGATAAAAATTCAATCTCTCAATGCAAATAATTTCCTCGCATCTCTCAATGCAAGTAATTTATACCATGACTTTGTTATTTGCAGGAAGGAAATTAGATCATTTCCTTTAAATTTATCCAGCTAACATGTGCTCTTCCTATTTGAATGTTCTCTTTCCTTCCAAATTGCATACTTTCTTCATGCAAATCTGACTTGCAGTTTTCCTCAGTTTTTGTGTATTAAATGTCCATCAGTGAAATGATAAAAGAGGATCTAATCACTGATTAAAATTAGGTAGTTATATAGTTGATAAAAAAGATATCATGATTAATGGTACTATATCCTTTCAAGGATTTGAGATTTTATAATTAAGAAATCATGTTATCTATCTGTATATTTATTTACATTTTAAGATTAATCCTATAATATTTGTAAGTTCTAAAGAATTCTCTCACTTTACACTTTTTGTTCTCAAGGGTGAATGGAACTCCAAGATGTAATACTCCCTAACTCTATGAGGCATTCAGGAATATGCCACAATAATGTTTTAAATTCTCATTTGGAATAATTATACCATTTCATTACATATGTTTACATTTAGGTTTAGACAACACAAGCTATATTTAATATTTGGGGCTCATCTGTTCCACAGTCACCAGATCGGAAAATGACCCTTGTGTTTTGTTTTTTGATAAATAATGAATAAAATGACATTTTCTGACTGCTCCTTTCAAACACAGCCTCTTTGCTCATTGAAGTGAAAAGTTTTTGAAGACATAATGGCAAGTTCAGCACACACAAGTGAATTATAGGCCTGTCTGATTACTGTTGCTGAAACTGACTCTGTGGATTGTTTTTAACTAATTTAACTGTAACACAGACTATCTTCCCAACACTTAAAATTAACCATTAAGGGGCCTCCCTGGTGGTGCAACGGGTTCAGCGCAGCACTATGAAGCTATCCAGAGCCACTGCAGCACAAGTTCGATACCTGGCCAGGGAGCTTCCCACATGGCGCGGCAGACCTCTCCTGCCTCGCCCACTGCTCCCCTCAGCAGTGTATTTCCCTCCATCTTCCTGTGCTGCTCCCCGGTTCTGTCTCTGGTGAACCCTCTCACCACCCCACACCTCTGTCTTATACCCCAGCTTGTATGCATAAATAAGTAAATCTTTAAAAAAAATTAACCTTTAAGGGTATTATTTACTAAAAAAAAAAAAGGGGGGGGGTTTTCACTATATCCTTTCCATGTTTAATTAGGTTATGGAAGTTTTGCTTTGTTACTAATATTCTTGTTTTACAATCACTTTCCCCTAGTTATCAATTCTTTTTTACAAAATTTTGTGCATCTTGCACCCTGATTTTCCTGCCTGTATTAGTTGACAGAATTTAAAGGTGCGTTATTTAGACTCAAGGCCCAATAGAGTAACTGAATAGAATTAAAATTCTTAACGAAATGAGTTTGAGACCCTTTCTTTAGTATCTTTACTAGTTTTTATGTTGAATTTTTGTTTTATATATATTTAAATATATATATATATCTCCTGTCTTTGTTTTGTATACTGTAAATCAGACACATTTGGTATTGTTATTATTCATGATATTTGTAAAATTCAAAATCATCTCATTCTGTTTTTACTGGGGTTCACTGACATAATAATTGCTGCTATTTATGAGCAATTACTATGTGTTAAATTCTATAACTAGTGATATTTCTTAATCTGTTCAGTCTTTTGTGGTAGATACTAAGACCCATTTTCCAGATGAAAAACAAATAATGCTTATAGAATTTAGGTAACTTTCCCAGGTCATATCTCTAGTAAATAAGACAGCTATTATGCTGGCCCAGGTATGTTTGATTCTGAGGTACCAAGATACGCCTGTATTTGTGCATGTGTGCACGTGTGTATGTGTGTGTGTGTGTGTGTGCGTGTGCATATTTGAGTCTGAAGAGTACTAAATGAGTTCAATATAAACCCTGTCAGATAAACAAGGGTCCATGTTATCTGTCAGTAAGCAGCATTTTCTTTTCAGAGAATGAGTCTAAGGGAAGAACTACTTCTTGTAAATGGTTTGTTATTGTGTTATGAAGGAGAGGAGGGATGATAAGCTAGTGTGGATTCAAACTTGCAGAAACTAGAAAATTTTTAGGAGTGCGGTTCTTATTGTGGCTTCAATAAGCATACATATATGACTGATAAATGAAACTGTGCAAAGCAGTTTGAATTTTAACTGCCATCAGTTCTTTGACAAAATCTGGCCATTCATTTTACTTCTGTCTTAAACTCTGTTTACAAACAATGGCAATAATGTGTGAATTCAGACAACAGATTGCTGACAAATATGTGATTTCAGGACAAGAAATGTCCTAAAGTAGACTGAAACGTAAGATATTTAATGCTTGTGTTCTTGTAGTAGCAAATCAAAACGTATGCAGTCCATTTGTATACTAAATAAATAATTAATCTTTACTTCCAGATACTCTTCATTTTTCTTTAGACGCAAGGAGATTTTTGTCATCCAGTAAGTTACTGTGGTGATGCAGAGCTCTGCTGTGATTATTTTAATCTTGTCAGGTGGTGTGTTTTATATTTTAAAATACATATTATTGATAGTTTTGTTGTTTAATGCACTGTTTCTTCCAAAGAAAACAAAAACCAAAAAACAAAAAATGAACCCTATGAATTAGACTTACAATATATCCTCTATAATATTGCATGTTAAATATATGGTAAAGTTAATCTTATCAAAATGCACATTCTGTCCTAATGTGCATGTCCTGAGACTTTGCTGTGTTCTTGTGTTATGTTAGCTTTGATAGTAAAATAAGTTTTTAGCATCCATTTCTTCACAGGCTTCTCATCCTATTATATCCAGGACACAAGAACTGAGCTCTCCACCTGACAGGTGGAGGCTGGGTTCACACTTCACACTTTTCAACTACTGCAGGTGATAATAAGGGCAAGGGTAGTCTACGGCCACACCACTCTGACTGCACCCAGTCGCTTTTAAAAGGGCCAAGATGTGATATTTCCTCTTCTTTGACACTGGGGAGTACAGAGAATGACACATTTCATGGAACCTTTATTCCTGCCTTGACCATGGAAAGTCAGCTGTGCATGCTTTGAGGCACTCCTCGATGCTTACAAATGTATTCTGTAGCCTAGGGACAAAAATTGCTTTATACTCTGTGAGAGTAACCTAGAATATGAAAACATTAGCAGGGACCCCAACCGTTGATTGAATGCCCCAGAAATAATCAATATTCTCATGCAGAAGATATGAATGAAGGCAGATAATAAAAATGCATTTGATTTCAAAATCCCCAAATTAGAGAAGAGTCAATCTCCACGAGCCATGAGGCTGGATGGGGCCAGTGCTCCCAACATTCTCACTAACTATTAATAGTACTCGCATAATTAAAACAGAGACCAGCACACCTACTTTGACTCAGATCATATTTAGCATTTTGGAGTCATAGATAATCGTGCTTTGCTTCATCCGAGCTAATTGCCAAATTTGCACTAACAGAATTAAAATCGTTTCATGAATATATAGTTTCCTGAGAGGATTGGCCTGATCAGATCCAAACATTTGTCAAAGTAAGGCACTGTTGAACTAGAGATTTAAGTGATCACATCACACATAACATATCCATTTCCAACCAGCACTCAAAGCTGACCTCTCAACATTCCAGACTCAAAAGTAGTCTGGTTGAACAACTCTGCTGAATGTCTTTCTTCATCATCATTAGACAGAATCCTTCTACATTTTTAAGCTTGATGCCATTAGTACCTCAGAGAAAATGCTTTTACTTTTTCAGAACCTTCAGGATTTCTCCTCTATCACCAAATTTTCTCTCCTAGAAACAGTGACTAGTGTCCTGCTAGTCAGAGTTCTAACTTTGACAAAGCTAAATTTAATAGTTTGGGTTAATCATAAAACTCCTCTGTATAAATCATTTTAGTTAAAACAGACGCGGTCTTTTTCCAAATCTAGTTTTTTGAAATTGCCTTCCAAACCCCATCAAAAGAGCTACAGTGTTTCCCTGACCTGTAAGTTGGTAGTTCAGACTGTAAGGACTTCTTTTTACATGGTGTTGTGTCATCTGTCTTCTCTTCATTAAGTCCTCACTGAGAACCTTTGACCAACTCTTCACACAGCTGTCAGCAGACTCTTCATTCCCTCCATAGACTGCTTCTGCCTCATTGCCCCTGAGGTAGCTAAGTGTATGCCCAGGGTTTTAATTGAGAATGCATGGTTGACAAAACATCTGTCAAGAAATTGTTTTCAAATGTGCTCATGTGGGGAGAGTTAATAATAAGGAAAATGCACTCTTGCCACTTAGGGAATCTTATCTCAGCCCTAACATGAATAAAAATGCTGCTTCCCATATCAGTATAAAACTCCATTTTACTTTGAGCAAAAGAAACATCAATTGGGCACTTATCAAGTGTCAGGCACTGTCCTAGGCACTGGGAATACTGTGATGAAAAATGAAGTGGCATGGCCTCCAAAGAACTATCCTCCAAATAACTTAGCTCCCTTCAAATCTATTTGTTCTTACAGACATATGGAGACATTGTGAAAGTACTTAGATACCACTGACTTTTTTAGATTAAATAAGAAAGATATTGCAATACCTACTTAATACAGGTGATAGGTTTCTCTTATAAAGTGAAGCTTTAGAGTCAGCTATATTAATACCAGCCACTGCTTAGGACAACATTTTTTTATTTATATTTAAGACAACAGAAAAATGATTAGTGATTTAGTAAAAGAATGAAGGCTCTGAAAGGGTAGCATTTGAAAGCTTAATACCAGTAGAAATAATAGGAAATAACAAAAATTAAGGTAACTTTGAAAGCACCAGATAAATGCTTTGGGTAATAGAATATCATTGAAGAAATAGATGTAAAAGTCAGTTATTAATGACTTGATCAAATATGTAAACTAAAAACTGAAATACAGTATTTTACAAAACTTGGGAAGATTAATGTTTTTATCAGAGATAGATTCTTCACAAAATTATTTTTTTGAGTATAAAATATATGTTAGTGTGTAAAAATACATGATTTTACATCAAGGCGATAAAATTTGAGGATTTTTTTTTTTAAACTTTTCTTACATGTTTAAGTAGAACATAGAAGTTTCTCAATTTGTTCTATGCCACGGGTAACACTGATATAAGTTTCTCATCTATAGACAATCATCTATGACTTTTTATTTGGACTATATTTTAATTCCCTATAGATTTCAACTAATTGACCTTAAGGGAAAGCTGAGTCCCTGTGACAATATGGTCTTCAATCACCACTGCCAACATAAATAAATGGTTCCTCTCTGAATCTATCAAGAGTAATCTGAGTGGAATTTAGGTTTTTGATAGACTTTTAAAAATTGAGCCCAGACATGAAATAATACCCTTTTCCATAAAAGGGCACAGGATTTAAGACAGCTAAGATTCATGTAATAAAAAGCATTTAGACTTTTACACTGTAAAGTGGTCCATTTTCTTATTGAAATCTGGACCCTGTCCAAATTGATTTATATACTAATGAACTGAATGTTAGTTGACCATCATTTTAAGTGAATAAAATAATACCAAGCAGTCTAAAATGCTATTCATTTAGCAATTTTTGTATGTTTTGTAAAGTGTTAATAGTATTCTGTTTGAGTCTCTGAGTGTTTCCACAGATCACTTGATTTGAAAATAGTCACTCCTGAAATAACATTGTTCTTTCATGCACATTAATTTCTGTGAGTTTTTAATCCTTATCTAACCAAACAATTTTTACTAAACTAATTTAATTACCTTGGCAGTGATAAGTCATTTCATTTCCCTCATCTTATGTCCCACTTTCTTTTCTAATATCCTGTATAAGTTCTTCAAATTAATAATTTTTCCTATTAGAAAATAACTCTAAAACCTCAAGGAAAAGCAAAATTTATAATGCAACCAATACTTTAGGGAAAATATATTTCTATAAATATCTAAGATCAAAGCAATGATATGGAAATAAAGAGAACAGTAAGAAAAAATTGAATTTTCATTCCATTCAAAATAGGTGACTTAAGTCCATTTTGGCATAATTTTAACCTGTCCAGATAAGTTTTCATGATTTCAATTCACTCAATTCTAACTGGAAATAACCTGGAAAATTATATAAAATTTAGACTACTAGAAGCCTTGCTTTTCAAATTATAGGAATATAAATATAAAGAACAGATAACATACAATGATTAGATTTAGATAAAGATATAGAAAATAAATTAAATCTACTTCTAATGTTAGATGATCAAATATAAATTTATTTATATTCAAAGACTGTTTATTAATGTATTTTTGATCACTCTTACCTAAAACTTTGATTAAATCTCCTGAGAATTTGCATTTGCTTTTAACATTTTAGTGGAAAATTCATTCAATTGAGATACTCTTTTATAATTTCTAGAGCACTTATATTTAGCTTACTCTGTACCTTAGTCTGAATTTATCCACAACTGTATATTTAACAATTGTTTATTCATTGTCTGACATGAATAAGAGTGTGAGGGAATCGTAGGAAGCCAAGTGGTCATCCTGGTCCTGCCTGCAGTTGTACAGGAATCTCAGTGCATGTGTCCTTAATACCTGGGCTTAACTAGCCGTGATACAAGTGGGAAAGTGATCAGTTCTTAGAAATTTGGTTTCTCTAGAAATTTGGTTTCACAGAGAGAAACCAAAAGTTTTTTTTTTTTTTTCCCAATACAACAGGTTAATGTACATGGAAGTGTAGCAGTTGAATTGACTATTAAGGAATCAGAATCTGGTGTGGGAAAGCACCTGGAGTAAGACACAGAGGAAGGGATACTACTGAGAATATCTGGAGTGTAGAATGTATGGAGGGAAGTATTAAGTATTAATATTAGAAATGTGGGTGTGATAAGAAATGTTTTCACATGATTGCATAAAACACTGAATTATTATAGTCATTGTATTAGGGATTCATTTAGGATCTTGAGTTGAACACTAGGAAACCAGGCCTGTATTTGAAGTCTAGATATTTGTGACTACTCAGTTTCAGAAGAATAAATAGGAAGTCTTGCTGCTTTGAAATTATACAGTTTTCAGTAAAACAAATACAGAATATTCCTCAGGAAACAAAAAAATTACTTCATAACAGTTTCAGTAGTAGAAAAGTGCAGATTAGGGAATCTTGAGTAATGTAAAATAAATTAGAAATAGTAATTATATGTAATGGTAGGAACTAACAACTGTGTATGGTTTCCAAAGTCAGGGGCTTTTCTAATCATTTTACATATATGAGCTTGATTTACATACCTACTTTCCAAATTGGGAAACTGAGACCCAGAAAGGTCAAGTAATTTCCTCAACATATTGTTGCTAGTAATTATTGGAGCTGGAGCAGGTTTTTTTTTAAAGCCAACAAAGGCATCATATTTTATAATAATAAAACAGAAATTCTCAAAAGCCATCCAAATACAATAGGTATCCAATTATGGTTTTAAAGATATCTTCTAGTTTCAATATGATTTATTAATATCTTTAGAGAGATCTTTCAAATGAAAATAAAAAGAATAGTTAAAAAAAAGCCTTTCTGTAGATATTTTCACTGAAAAGTTGACTTAAAAGAAAAAAAATTTTAGAACTCATAAATGAGAATAGAGATTATTAATGAAAAAAGCAAGGATGTGAATAATAATATGGAGCTTTAGTTATTTCTCATTTATATTTAATGTGCTTATTTATGTTTAATGTCTCTTGGGCGTTTCGTAAGTATGCCCTGATTCTTCAAATGACTTATTGATGGCTGCCCAGAAACTAACTCTATTTTAGATTCTAGCTTTCCCAGTAAAAACAGTTTGCCAGTACAACTTCAAATAATCCTGGATCCTCTGAGAAAAGAGAAATTCTCCCCACTATAAAATGGCATTCTTAGTAGGTGACCAATAACCTGTCATTAAATCAGATGTAGTATATGTGAATTTCACCAATCACAGAGAGAATAATGTTCCGTGTTATAAGTGATTTCCATGTAACTCAAGGATTTCCATTTCCATGTGGTAGCAAGGAAATTGATCTTGCTAATTCACGTATCTTATTTCTATCTTAAGCTCAGTTAATTAAAATTTGCCCAACTTAACCCCCTTTCTTTCCCTATCTCAGCAACATCATGGCATCTGGGAGGGCTTAGGTTTTGCGGGTCTAGCCCATGCTTTTTTTTTCTCTCCCCACGCTGGGCTTTGCTGAGAGGTGATTATTTCTAACAGTGATTGATTATTTCCTTGGTCCTCACTGCATCTATTGCTATTTCAGAAGTATTTCTAGGGTCTGTAATTTACTCTGTCTCCCTGTTCCCACATCATGGATTTTTCTGATAAAATAGCCCATACAGCTACCTCATTATCTACCTAGTTAGGATTTGTCTGTTGCTTAGAATCATGCTAGGATACAGTGGGAAACCCACAAATTTATCTACCAAGACTGCTCAGATTTTCAGTTTCATCACTGTGATACCATGTTTGGTAATGGGATGCTCTAGGTCACACCCTGGGAAGCTGGAGACACATCCTTCTACTTAGAACGCCTCCAGCATTAACCAAGAATCCTATAATTTTTCTTGGTAATACCGCCTGAACACCACCACGTTTTCACCAATATCTATATTGCAATTAAATATCCTTCCTTTTGACTCATGTTTTGTGTCACTGCACGCACCCCCTTTGTGATCATTTTCGTAATATTTATTTTCATTTTTTATTTTCATTCATCCTTCAAACGCCATATCCTTCTGTAAAAATTCTTCACTTAAGAAATATAGTAACATCCTTAACATACTTGAAACATTTGAAACTTTGAACAACTGATATATTTTTTTTATTTCATTATATTTTGTGCCTCTTGTGGTTATTTGCAGTGCTAACTGGTTGTGCATGACAAATATGTTATTAAAAATGTGCTCATGTGTGTATTGCTTGGTGCATTTAACTGTTAAAAATGATTTCATTTTTTTCAGAATATAAATAACTTGACCAATGAATTGTCAGAAACCATGTCTAAAGTAACTGAAATTATTATGATCTTGTATGGTTATATGGTCATCAGACTCACTCATGAAAGAAAACTTAAGCAATTTGATGTCATTTTTCAAAGCTCCGTTTTCCCTGGTTCAGCACTCTATGGAAAAAGAAAACATTTTAAATTCCATGTTAACTCTCTTAAACCATTGAATATTATGCAATACATTCAAAAGTGAATTGTCTTTGATGTACTGCCCCAAATACCTAACAATATGAAGAATACTTTCTTAATTTGAGAAAATAAATTATTGTTTGGCCACATTTAGGTCCACATAATGTAATTTTAAATATGAAATAAAATTTAAAATAAAGATTACTTATCAGTTAAACATAGTACATTGCTATATTACTGATTTATTATGTTTATCTGCTTTTAATCTAGAACTCTTTTAGAACTATACCTGAAAACTCAATGCATTTAACACAATCTCTGTTGCAGGTTACTTAGTTATAGAAAATCCATCAGGTAAGTTTGTTAAATATATTTTCTTCTCTTTAAATATCAACTTTAGATTCACTGATTCAATGAATCTTAATGTGTGGCTCCTTTTTGTATGTTTGTTAGAAAAACCTCCAAGCTGGATATAAATCATAAAAGCATGACTAATTGCATGGTAACTGGAGAAATGCTTTCTCTCTCTCTGGGGTGAAGCCTGCATGTCTGTATTTTAGCTTGGGAAGTAATACGGGGATATTTAAACTCTTTGGGGTTTAAAAACCATGTCATTATGAGGATGAGGTCACTGCAATATTTTATATCTTCTAAAACCTTATAATGTATAAAATGTTTTCTGTATGACAGAGAGGTATTATGTGCTTTAGGAATCAATGATAACTTTATGCCCTTACATTTACTTGCAAAACTTTCATTAAAATGTTAAATCATTGATTTAAAGTCACTCAACAATGGAAAGAATTTTGTACCATGAATACAAAGAAAATGAACTCCAAAGGGAAAAATTATATTTGTAAATATGACAGAGTGACTTTAAACGGCTGTGTGACTTCTTGGGCTTTGAAATGTCCGTTGTTCTTTAACTTGCTAACATAGAACCAGTGCCTGTGCTAAAGTGAAAGGACTCAGTCTAACATGGCTCCATTTTATACCTCTCTTTACTTTGAGGCCAATAAGCAAGAAATCCTTCCTGCAACATGTTGAAGAGCTTTGCACAAACAACAACCTAAAGTTTCAAGAAGAATTTTCGGTATGTTACTAGCAGTTGTCACAACATTGCCAGACCTCCAGTCGTTTCATGTGTCACATTTTATGTCCATTTTAAGCATACAAGGCCATGAAGACCCTGGCCTTGATAATCAATACCCAATTACCAAGTTGATTGTTTGGGTAGTAATGTTACACCGAGCCGCTTCTGGTGCAACCTGAACAGAATTATTCACCTACTGTGTTAGGAAAAGGTGGCTCTTCTTCAGACCTGCCCAGTCCCAGCAGTCCGTCCCCCTTTCTTCTTTGCTCTCTCATTCCAATTCATTTGTTTTTATTTGTGTTGAGGTTTAGGTTCTACTATTAAAATTATTTTATATGTAAATAATTAGTTTAGATTTAGATACTAAATCCATTTTACACGTGACTGCTTAGTTTATGTTAGTGGTATAGATAAACCTGAAAACAGAACTTGATCCTTCCAGAAACTTTTAAAATAATTTTCTACAACAGTCCCCCTACATCCGAAAAAACCCAACCTTTTAAGTGATGTCCATGTTTTACACCTATTTTTAAGTTACTATGGAATAAGTGCTCTATCACATTATAGAGAATATATAAAATTAAAGACTTATCAACTAAAACTAGTTAAAAATTTTTTTAAATGTGATTGATTTTAGCATTTTATATATCTATAAAATTGATATTATTTAAAAATACAAGGCAGAAAGCAGATCGACAAGTTATTTTATGACTGATAAGTCTCTTTCTAACTTAAATGATGGTTTTTACATTATAAAAGAAAATGGATTCCTAAGTGTCACCCAAAACTTTTTCTGTGATTCTTCATGAAATTTTTAGTGTGTGAACATATGAAGCAAGGAACCAAGCAATCAGCTTGAATAATTCAGGATTATAATATTTCAGTATCGCAGGGAATAAAAACAAAAATGTGAGAAGATTGATAGTATTTCCTACAGCTTTTTAGTTATGCTTCTTAAATAATATTGGTCTGGACTTAAGAAAATCAGTGATACCACATTAAACTCTTCTTAGTTTTATATAGCAAGATTTCTAATTTTTTTCAGAAGTGTACATGTCCTTTCACTGAAATATTAGGGAATATAATTACATTATGCATGACTGAGTAAGCAAAAAGTTTTCACATATTTTATGTTAATAAAGTTTCTGGTGTAACTTTTTGGCAGCTTAAACTTGGCTGTTTATAAAAATATATAGGTAGCATATATTGTTTATATAAAGATATCTATATAAGGAACTTGATTTCTAAAATCATTTTTATCCTAAAGCTGTACTTTTTGAAGCAAAGTTATGTTTTAATAAATAAATGCATATTTGTTTGTAGACTTGATAAATCATATATCTCAAGACACGTAAAGGCTCCTTCTATATGGTCAGCCTTGCATTTAGCACATTGCTACGTATCAATTCAGCACTTAGTAGCTAAGTGACTTTGTGCAAATCACTTAAACTCTCTAGGCCTCAATATTCTCTTTTATGAAATGATAATATCTACCTTATTAAATTGTGAATACTAAAATGATTAAATATGTGTAATAGTAAGAATAGTGGCTGGCACAAGATTAGCTATTATAGTAATAATCCCTACCATAAAGATGCTCATGTTATGATAAGAATTGCAGGCATGTATTAAAAATTACCATTATACTGTATCTTGATAGAGATAAGCATAAAGAAGTGAAATCAATGCTGCTTAACAATCAGAAAATACACAAAAAGGTGGCCTTCAAGGTGAACTTCAGGGTGAACAAGGTTTGAACAAGTGAATAAAGGGGAGATGGCCTTCTAGATAGAGGGAACAAATTCAAAATCACAAGGAGGCAGAACAGTGCACGTAATTCATCTGTGATCCCACTCAAGAGAAGAAACAGTAGAAAAAAAGCTAATCAGGAAGAAGATTGTTAAGGACCTATGTGCCCCCTCACCCCTAAATAAGTCTTCTGAATGCAATATAACTATCCAGGCAATCAACTTGGTAATTGAGTACTGATTATCAAAGCCAGAATCATGTAATCTATAAGTGAAATCTCTATGAAATAATTACAAACATCAGTACCACTTTTCAGGTGATTTATTTATTTTTTATTTTTTTAAAGATTTCTTTTTTATTTATACATACAAGCTGGGGTACAGGCCAGAGGCGTGGGGCGGCGAGAGGGTTCACCAGAGACAGAGCGGGGAGCAGAACAGGCAGATCAGAAGTACACTGCTGAGGGGAGCAGCGGGCAAGGCAGGAGAGGTCTGCTGCGCCATGTGGGATTCTCCCCGGCCGGGCGTGGAACTCGCGTCGCCGCTGCCCACAGCTCCACAGCACAGCGCTTAACCGCTGCGCCACCGGGGAGGCCCATACTTTTCAGGTGATTTCTAATTCATCTTTTCCTCTTACCTCTTTTATTTGTTTCTTACAGATACACTCACATATACTCTCAGAACCTTGAGGAAGCTAGTCTAGGATTCCTCACTTGCTTAAGGAAAAAAAAAAATTAAAGGCATTGGTGCCAACCAAGCAGACTTCAGATGCATGTGCTGTCCCTGTCCTCTAGCACATACCTACATGCAAAGGATTGTCCTGATTTTCTTCCTAATAAAAAATAAAGGAGAAAGGAGAATGCAATTAATAAAGTAATTTATAATGATTATAAAAAATTATCAAAACACACATTTTAAAACTTCTTAAAGAATTTGGCAAGTTAACACTGCTGAAATGGAAAACCATAAATTCCATAAATGTAAACCAGTATTACTCAAGAAAGCATTAAACACCAGCTTTCTTAATGCTGTACAGACACTATCATGATTTTTCACCAAAATGTCAGTACTAGATCGCCTTGTCCCTTCATCGGTGTTGATAATTCTTTATTTCACCTTTGCATTCTGCTATCAATTTAACAATGCCTACTGAGAGCAGGACTTAACCTTTGGCATCTTCTCAAACTGACCAGTGTTGTACCAATCAATAGGCATGAAATCACACTGCCCAAGAAGAAAAACAAAAAATAAATCACTGAACTCCCACTCCCTGCTAAGTAGACATTAAAATATTAAATGATGCTCAGTATGTACTCAATAAAACCATTAGTAAAGTATGGGAAAGTGTTATTAAGATGATCGTTGTATATTATAATTTCCCAAAGCAAAGAAATTATCCCAGAGAGAACAATAGCCCAATTCACCAGATTTATTCAGGGTATTTATGAAGAAATTTATAAAACTTCATTACTGTTAAGTTGATCTTATTTCCTCAGTTATGAGAGGTGCTTTTGATTTTAAAAATGAAAGATTTAGAATAAAAAATTGTCTTTTACTATGTGGACTTCTTATTTACTTCTGAAATAAGTAAACCTTGCAATGCCTTCATTCCATAGGAATTACCAAAATTTCTCCAGGATCTATCTTCAACTGATGCAGATCTTCCTTGGAACAGAGCAAAAAACCGCTTTCCAAATATAAAGCCATGTATGTGCTTTTATTATTTCTGGTTTTGACTGTGAAGTCTTTAAAAATGATCGCAAAATGCATTTAACATTTTAAAATTTTTTATTGCATTTCTTTACTTATGATGTTTGTTATTAGCTATGACTTTCAAACTTTATCTCTTTTGATTTGCTAATATTTATTATAGTTAATGTACATGGTTTTCAATTTGTTCACACAAGGTTCACTTACACAGGTGCAAGAAACAGTAGACCTATTAGGTTCTTATATTTGTAATTTAACCCAAGAAATAAATCTCTTCCTAGAGACATAGTTGTTAAATAAAAAGAGAAAACTCACATGTAATGGTGTGCTTTATTTTCCCTTAACAGCATAGTTGTGTTTCTTATGGAATATAAACAATGCATTGCAAAATATTTACTGAGACCCGAGTAAATGTCTACTGATCGGTACTGCCAGGGGTTTTTGCCTGACTGGTAAACATGACTCCATTTTTCAACCAGTAATGAAAAAAAACATTGTTCTAACAACTAGTAGTGATATGAAAGGAAAAACATAAGAATTTCCTGTTAATAATTGCTTTATGTCTGTTAGTACATTTTTTAAACAGGTATTTCTATTATCTATATTCTAGCCCAGTGTATTTTATATGTATAAATGTTCTATTCCTTCTCAAGACTACTTAGGGACCATGGAGATGAATCACGAGTGAATTGGTGCTGGGCTACCCAAGGGGAATACAAAATGTAAAAGACATAAATAACAATAAAAATATATATTAAAAAAAAGACTACTTTGGGAAAATTCTTAAAAAACTGAACTCTTCTTCCTAGAATATGAGTTTTGAAAAGGCTAAAATAACAAAATGTAAAATCATAAGGGATACGGGTAAAAAGACATTGAACAAATTCTGGCTGTCTACAGCTAGCGGAAAACTGAGGCATGAGATAAACAAATTTAGGGAAATATGATATAGGAGGAAGTAATCTAATGGGTTTTGTTAACTCCCAAGAATTAGAAAAGGATGAAAATACAAATATCTTTAATCACCTAAAATCCTTTTTGGAAGAAAAACAAACCATAAGGAAATGACTTTAAACAAGTTGATAAATAAGGCATGGTAAGAACTTAGGACTGTTAGTACTACATCTCCAAATTTCTATCATGGGAACTTTGTTAACAGTTGCTTTTATTTTCTCTTTCAAAGAGGTAATCTGGATTGAGTGCATCATATATTTAAGAGATAGGGATATGTTTATGTTCTTATATCCTTGTGTACTTAAGTTTCTTCAAGAATATTGCATGCTTATTTAGTGAAATATTCTTGATATTATTCTGTGAAAATACATACTATACTCTATTGAAGAAGATATTATGGAATATTATACATGTGTCTGAAATAATTTATAATGTCAGTATGTATAAAATAAGTAAATCAAATAGGTCTAACTTATTTCCAAGGACCAAAAAGTATCTAATTTCAAGTAGTAAAATCTGAGATGTGAGAAAGATATTTTTTTAATCTTTCAATCAACTAAAACATTTTTAAAATCAGTATTTTAAATATTTCAATCTCATTACATTATTATCTGGGCTCACATCATGTCTTTAAAAAAATTTAGACAATTCTATCTTAATAGTGGGTGAGTAGAGAGTAAAAATGGTCAATCAAATTAAATCAACCTTAAAGTAACAAAAATAACTGAATGTTCTTTTGTTTGAAACGAAGGTGTGTCTTCATAACTGAAGCTAAGACAAAAATATAATTGTTAATTATGGAAGTATGTACTAAATCAAGGATATTCTAGAATATTAGAATAAGTATTGTCTGCATTTTCCTCCTCTGCTAAAGTCAAATGGAGAATGCCCAATAGCTTTTTGCCTTTCAGTGTGGAAATTTTTGGTCATTTTTCAAATAATATATTAGATCTATATCCAATATCCTCTAATGGATTTTTAGAAGAAAACTTTTTTTAACTGTCCTCTTAACATATTGGAGGGCCTCCCTGGTAGTACAGCGGGTTAAGTTGCAGCACTATGAAGCTATCCAGATCCACTGTGGCCTGAGTTCGATCCCCGGACAGGGAGCTTCCCACATGGCACAGCAGACTTCTGTCTCACCTGCTGCTCCCCTCAGCAGTGTATTTCAGTGGATCTGCCTGTTCGGCTCCCCACTCTGTCTCTGGTGAACCCTCTCACCCCCTCCCCCACCACACACCTCTGGCCTATACCCAGCTTGTATGCATAAATAATCTTTAAAAAAATATTGGAACCCTGTAAGAGGGGAAATTTTAAAGTTATCAAGAAAGTTATTTGAATAATTTGTCAATTTGACTAGAACATACTACCTGATGTCAAGTCAAGAAACTAAAAACATATGGGTTGTAATAAATTTCTGGGTCTCAATCCTACTTACCCATTAACTACCTCAGTGACCGGACATCTTATTCAGTTATTTCTTTTTCATAAGGTTATTGTGAGGAATAGATAAAATAATGACATAAATCTCTTTGCCCAATACTGAACATGGGAAGCACTGAACAAATGTTATGTCTTATGATTGTTAATATACAGAATGCTTATTTTTAAAATTATTAACTTTCAGGGTGAATAGAATGAGTAACAGGCCCTTAGGGTTGACAGTCTGGAGATAACAAGTTCACTTCCTTATCCTGGGTTAGAAAGGCAAACTGGAAACTCTCAGTCACCTCTAAGGGCAACTAAATCCTTTACAACACACACACACACCAAGCAAATGAGATGTTTAGGCTAAATATATTTTCATTTTGTGCTTGCAGGAAAACCATAAAGAAAAAATATTTCCCCCAGAGAGAAAGAAAACATTTCAATAGTCTGAATTTTAACCTGAGTCAGCTAAATTAAGTGTATTGTTTCCCTTGAGTAATGTAGGATTTCAAATATCACAGTGCATTTTAGAAGATATTAACTTACAGGGATTTAAGATACTAGAATTAGCAGCAAATGCTTGCAGAAGAGATTTCCAAGTCTCTGTTTGACAGGACACTGACCTTCAGAACAGGTCCAGCTCCATGAAGAAAAGTTTAGTTTGTTGTTGACTGCCGTAATTATAAACAGGACTATTGTGTGAACCTGGAAACCTCGAAACCTAATGAATTTTCTTTAGATATAAGATAGCTGGATCTTACAAAAATCAAAACCTTTGAGACCTAAGATAGCTGGATCTTATAAAAATCAAAATCTTTGAGACCTAAGTCATCTGCATAAGTTTGCTTAAAAATTCCTCATCTCTAAAAGTAAACACCTTGGGCAGGTCATGATATTTAATGAGAATTCTGTCAAGTATTTAACATACAACATTTGCTTAAGGTTTGAGAGAATGAGACCATCTATTGAATGCTACTACACATTTTCCTCAAGAGGACTCTAGAAAATAGAATTATAACTACGTATTATATCTGAGGCATGAAGGAGCAGAGGTTAAGCAGTTGACTCAATATTTACGTATAGTCTTGAGTGTACAACAGAAGTGGTATTTTGAATAAGGGGGGTGGAATGTTAAAAAAAATGGGACTGTTTGTTGTTCAAAATGACAGCATAAACAATGAAAGATTTTGCCTCCTTTTTTAAAAATGTGTTTATTTATGGGGCCTCCCCGGTGGCGCGGCGGTTAAGCGCTGCGCTGTGGAGCTGTCGGCAGTGGTGACGCGAGTTCGAAGCCCAGCCGGGGAGAATCCCACATGGCGTGGCAGACCTCCCCTGCCTCGCCAGCTGCTCCCCTCAGCAGTGTAGTTCTGGTCTGCCTGTTCTGCTGCCCGCTCTGTCTCTGGTGAACCCTCTCGCCGCCCCACGCCTCTGGCCTGTACCCCAGCTTGTATGTATAAATAGAGTAAATTTTTTTAAAAAATGTATTTATTTATGCATACAAGAACTGGGGTGTAGGCCAGAGGTGTGGGGTGGCAAGAGGATTCACCAGAGTGGGGAACAGAACAGGCAGATCCACTGAAGTACACTGCTGAGTGGAGCAGTGGTCGAGGCAGGAGAGATCTGCTTCTCAATGTGGGAAACTCCCTAGCCGGGGATCAAACTTGTGCTGCAATCAGTGGCTACAGAGATCTTCATAGTGCTGAGACTTAACCCATTGCCCCACCAGGGAGACTCAGCCTCCTTTCCTTAAGAAAACAAATCCCAGTGGTCAAAGATTGAAATATTTAAAACAAAATCAGAAAAATCCATTAAAGTTCCACAAGAAACATCAATTGGATTAGTACAAATAAGAATAATGATATGGAAAACATTTGTATATGAATGACAGAAGAAGCAAATAAAGCATAGTGAAAAATCATGAGAAATCTGATTACAAAAGATATAACTATATATGACAAGATAGCTAGCTAAATAGATTGATACAGAGTCAGAGACAAATGATAAAGATGAAAAAATTACAATACACATGACAAAAGTCTATCATAATCTTTTTTAGTATAAAATATATTTTAGAAATTAGAAATATAAAGCAAAAAGCAGTTAATAGAAGAGACATTCAAAACAGCCAAAAACAAGAAAAGCAACAGTCTCACTTATATAAGGAAATAAAAATAATTGCCGTGAGTCATCAATTCTTATCTATCAAAATATCATAAATTAAAATGTTTAATAAAATGATCTGGTAGTAAATACAAGAAGAAACGAAACTGTTCAAACTCTTTTGTTCAGAGTATGAACTGATATAATTAGAGAATTATTTGGCAGTATCTTTCAAAATTTGAAATACAAAATATAATTTGAGAATTTTACTATTAGTAATGTATTCTACAAATACATTCTGACATATAAACAAAAGTCTCAGTTACATTTATTCAGCATTTTGTAACAAAAAGATGAAATTAAATCATCTAAAAGTTAAATGAGTATGGTATATTAAAAAATGAAATATAATGTAGGTTTTTAAAATAGGGAGCCTAAGTTTCTTTTTTCTGTGCTGGTATGGAAAGATATATGTAAATGAAAAAAACAAATATGTAGAACAGAAGGGTATCATTATATTTCTGGTCAACTTTATATGAATAATTATAGAAAATGCTGGAAATATGTACACGAACATATTGTCATTTTTTTCTAGGTGGTAGAGGTATGGCATATGAGAGAAATTTTACTTTAATTTTATACCCATCTATAATGTTGGATCCTCTATCATGAACTCCTTTGTTTTATGCTTTTGTAGTGAAAAACTAGCATGCAATTTAAAATGTAAGTCAGAATTGATTTCTTATATTTTCTTCTAGATAACAATAACAGAGTGAAGCTGATAGCGGATGCTAGTATCCCAGGATCAGATTATATTAACGCCAGCTATGTTTCTGTAAGTTGCCATTTTTATGAATGTTGTATTTTTATAAAACCTATTACGCTTACAACTATTAAAAATAAAGTCATTATAACCTCTATGTAACATAATGTGCTAGTTCTTTACAACAATACTATGTAACCCCATTTTATAACTGGGAAATGAAGGCTCTTAATAGAGATTGCAGTTTACAACAATCCTTTCACTAATAACGGCAAATTTCCACCATCAGGTTACATATTCTCTTGTCTTTTCCCCATTTCATAGATTTATTGATATATTCTTTTTACACAATCTCTCTTTCAAAGAAAAAAAATAGTCTAACAATAAGTCATACTTACATGATATAAAAATTTAGTATGCTTTTCTTCCCTTCTTGATATTCAGTCCTTCGAGACTATGATACCATATTCTTTCTGTCCTCAGTTACTTGTAGAATGTACACCCCATTGTAGCTATTCAACAACTCACGAATTCAATGAGTTCATTTCTATCTTAAATGACACAACGTTCATGGAATTATAGATTGCCTAAAGTCCTGTCTTGTACATCACAGATAGTAAATGCTTCTGCATTAGATTGAAAGTGAAATAAAATTGTTTTCAGAGTCTCTCTCTTTCTCCTTTCCCTTTTCCATGGCTCTTGTTCTCCCATTGCTCATCACTATTCCAGCACCTCCACTTGGGTTGACACAATCATGGAATAGCAGAGTAGGAATTGCTCTTATAATTAGTTATTTCAGCTATTCACCTTGAAATTCTTTTTTTTTTAATATCCAAAAGGGCAGGTTTATTATGAAAAAAGGAAGAGAAGACACAAGTGGGCAGAAAGAGCTGCTCACATTGAAATTCTTTTTAAAAAATTCCCAATAAGTGGATTTTACGCTCTCATTATTGATTCATCCACTTGCTCCTAAGGCAGATGATTCTCTCTCTAAACTACTTTATATACACTTGTTTTTCAAACAACTAGCTATGTTCCCTCATGCACTTCAATTCTAACACATATCCAGGTTAACCATCCTTATCATAGTGATCCTATAAATAACACTTGAGAGTGTCTTCTAATTCCTATACTCGCATTACTCTTTTATTCTTTCCTTATTCATAGGTCCTCTCACTCAGGCCTACCATTCCCTTCGATCCCATTGGGACTCTGCGTATGTGATCCTCTTCCTTTCCCTTCAAACATACCTGTGCTATTGGTTGCTTTTTACAATCAGATGTTTGATCTATTTTGAAAGCAGTGAATAATGGGAGAATTTAAATTTTTTAATAGGGAAAATATATATATTAATAAGGAAAGTAAATGAAGGTTAGGAAAAGTTAAGGTATCCATTTAATGCTAGAACTTTAAATCTCTATTTAAAAACATCAGAATTTGCTATTGAGAGCACATATTTTATTCATTTATCAGGTGATTGATTCCATTTAGTTCTTCTCTAAAGATTTTGGTGAAATCTTACATGCTTGCTAATTTTTATTATAGCCTAATTTCTATAACACTTTGAATTTTTACTTTTATGTACATAATGATACCTCTGTGCTTTTAGATATTTAAATATAATCAATGCTGTAATGATCATATGTCTTGTGAGACAAGGGCAAATGTTTTTATCAATGACCTTTTGATTGCATCACTGTTATTTGCCAATAATTAGATAAAATGAATAGCTCACATTCTCTAATATTCAAGCAGATATGAGGTGACAGTATAGGCCATAAGTATGATTAAGAGGAAACCAGACAGTTTTAGTAGGTTAATTGAACCTCATGTATGAGGTAAAATCCCCAATGTTCCTCTGGATATTATAGGTTGTCACGAGACAACCATGAGAAAATGATATCTGAAGAGGAACAATAAACTAAGAAGTTTGAATATGTATATTGTGCTCTAATCAAGTAATGCTGCAATATAATAAATCTTACAGCAAAATCACTATGACCCATAGGCAGTGATATGTACCCTCATTGCTGAGCTGCATGGTAAGCAGGTCCAGATGGAAAGCACTTTATGTTAATGCAGGCTTCAGTACCAGAGTGTGCAATATATTGTATTGCTCATACATTTTGGGAAAATCTTTGCTTAGGATACCAGGAACAGGTGGTATAGACAAAGTTATGACACTTAGTGACATTCACTTCTTCATCTCCAAATGTATACAAGGTAAACCTCAGAAAAGAATGTCTGACATCTCAATTCTCTGAACATCCCAATTTGTTTCAGGGCATTTCTGAATGTTCATAAACACTTGTTGAGGAGCAAATTACAGAGGCCATCTAAAATGGATGCTGGATTTCTATTTCTTTGGAAGCTAGAGGCAAAGAGAGAATAACTATAAGGGAAGTAGGGAAGACAGCAACATAACTATAGTGTTTAGATAAAAAAGTAAAGAAAAAAAAAGTCTAAGGAAGGGGAGGACCAAATGTGGTCTGAGGGATGTATTTTAAGACTGGGAAACTCCAGAAAAGAGCCTGTAGATACATTAATATTAATATACGTGGATCCCTCTGCCTTTGGCTATTTTGGGGAATTATATTCCTGGATCCTGAAGCTAGGACTCACAGAAAGTCTGGAAAATCTTTCTGAAGAATATGCTGGTTCTTCACACATCTGTGAGACAGAGGTACAAATGAAAGACTGCACCCTCAAAGCAGTCACTAACTATACAGAGTAGTTTAAAAATGTTTTGTTTGAGCTTGAATATGTGATAGTGATTTTAGGTCCTGTATGTCAATACTGAATTCTTGATTTTCCCCCCTTCATTTCAGCTCATCCAGAAGTCTTCCTTTGTAATCATTTTTGAATGATTCCTCTGTTTCTTATACCAAATATCCAATTAATCAGCAAATTCTGTTGACTCTGTCTTCAAAATATATCTAGATCTTACCACTTCATTGTCATTAACCAAACATCTCCCTTGGTTGGATTGTTACATTAACCTTCTAACTACCCTTATTCCTTTCATCTTTAAACCCAAATTGGTCTTTTTACAGAAGTCAGAGTGAAACTATTAAAACCATAACTTTATAGGGTGAAAACTTTCCATGATTTTCTGTCTTTCAGAGTAAAAATCAGTCTTGTGATTATCTACTAGGAACTAGAAACACATTCTCCAAACCTTGTTCTTTTGACATCAACTTCTATTACTTTACCTCCTCACTTTCTCCATTCTAATTGTTTGCTGTTTTTAGAATATTCCAGACTCATCTCTCTTTTAATGCCCTTACACTTGACTTTCTACCTGGAACACTTTCCACCTGATTCTTACAAAGTTTATTCCCTCCCTTCTTCAGACTTTCCTCAGAATTCACCAGGGTCTACTGAACATTCTATTATCTGAAAACTCTCTCTTATAGCACTTAGCACTTAAAAAAAATTCTTTATAATTTGCTTTTATTAGGCTTATTAATAGAAATAATGTCTATTTCCTCTGGTGTCTTTTATCAGTGAGAAACATCCAGCTAATAGAACAGTTCCTGGGACATAGAAGGCACTCACAAATGTTATTTAAATGAAGAAATGTTTATGCATTAAAGTCTTTAAAGAAATTGACCCAAAAATTATTGGTACTTCATTTTGGATAGTGAAATTGTAGTTGATTTCCACATTCTATATATATATATTTTTTAATTTTCCAAATATTCTATGAGTATGTATATAACTTTTTAAAAAAATAAATTGCAATATAAAATAATTACATATTAAGGCATTTCCAGTGAAACTGGAAAAACAGCTATGCTGTAACATTTAGCATATTTGAGATTTTCAGAATTTTATGCCAGAGATTGTCACTGGCTCAGTGATTTGCAGAAGGATTCTAGGTTCCCTAAAATTTTAAATGTAGATTATTCATGGGTAGTACTATTTTTCTCCAGTACTGAGATAGTTCCAATTAAGAGAAATTTTACCTTTTATTCCTCAAAATATTTTGATGTTTGGAATAGATATAATTTCATCACTCCTTTTTATTTATGTAGTAACTTTCTTTAAGAAAAATTCACAGATATTCAGGAGGAATGCTGATATTCCAGGTGAATGGAACAACTTTTAGAACAATTCGATAAAATGTACAAGAGCTATCATAATAGAGTTGACATAAATCTCAGGTCCTATATTAGTTAGATTAATCTTCACGTTAGTCTTGGCTCAGAGCTCTGGAGAGTAAATACTCATGCAACAGCTTAAGTAGATCAGTAATTTCTTAGAGGAAAATACTGGTATGACCCATAAATATATGACAATAACATATTGGGGTGGCTATGAGCTAACTATAACTCAGATTCTCTTCTGATTGTGAGAAATTGAATAAATCACTTCACATTTCTAAGCGTCAATATCTTCATCTGTAAAAGGATATTAACAGCACTAATTCACAAGATTTTTGTAAGAAGTAAATTAAAATATTTATCAGATTTTAGTATATTGTCTGTCATAAAGTAAACATTTGGTGAAGGTTGATTATATATTTTGTATAGTCTTTAATGTTGTATTGAAAGGTTAAGGATATATGTTAAAATTATTGTTACATGGTATATCACACTGAGAGATTAAATGTTAGAAATTTTTGTATATTTAGTATTGTTATTAAAAATTACACAACATTTTAAAATACCAGGTCATTTTATTACTAATATATTTTTCTTATATTGCTCAAAAATTAGAAATACTATATATGTTTATGTGTTTATTTGTGTGTGTGTGTAAATATTGATGCAGTGTTATAATTATTCCTTCTAGGGCTACTTATGTCCAAATGAATTTATTGCTACCCAAGGTCCATTACCAGGAACAGTTGGGGATTTTTGGAGAATGGTGTGGGAAACCAGAGCAAAAACATTAGTGATGCTGACACAGTGTTTTGAAAAAGGGCGGGTAAGTTACTTGAAAATCTTTTCACAGAATATCATTTTACAATTTGATTAATATATGTGTGTTAGTTTCAGCGAATACTATGTCGTCAATAACTCAGATATCTACAAGGTGCTTTTAGTTCAGCTACGATGACTATGACATATATCAATACAACAGTGTTTCTCATGACTGGTCATTTTCTCCAAATACAGATCAGATGCCATCAGTATTGGCCAGAGGACAACAAACCAGTTACTGTCTTTGGAGATATAGTGATCACAAAGCTGTTGGAGGATGTTCAAATAGATTGGACCATCAGGGATCTGAAAATCGAAAGGGTAAAAAGCAGAGGCGGGGGGGGGGGTGGAAGTCAAACGTAGTAGAAAATATAAATGTTCTAAGTTTCCAAAATAAGATTAATTTTTGGAACTGTTTCTTGCATTGTTAACTATATTCACTAATATTTCCCTATCCATTTCTAGATGGAACTTTACAACACTATGTGTGTATAACTTAGAGGCATAGGTTTAACCTCTTCAGTTATATGCTACCATAGACCCACCACCAAGCATCCATAATTCTCCACCATAGTCCATTGGGTCCTCTCACCCACTTGCTCCCCACCCTCTCCCTCTTGTAGCATCATTTCTACAGTCAGATTTCTAAGGTTTACTTTATTTTAGTTTTGTCTCTCCCATTGTTTTGTTTCTTTACATTCCATATATCAGTAAAATCATCCAGTACTTTTAGTCCTTCAAACTTATTTCATATCCATTTCACTGTGTTTAATCACAGATTACATGGTTATAGTTTATTCTAATAAATTGACATCAAATCCTTAGGGAAATAAGGAGAGAAAAGTGAGGAAACAACTAGAACACTAATTGTATGGACAAATACAATATTTGACGTAAGAACAGGAATTTTCCAAGTCACTCATCTCTGTATACACTCAAGATTTTCTATTTAATCTCAAGCCAACATAGAAAGTTAGTGTGAGGGCCTCCCTGGCGGCGCAGCAGTTAAGCGCTGCGCTGTGGAGCTGTCGGCAGCTGCGACGCAAGTTCGATGCCCAGCCGGGGAGAATCCCACTTGGTGTGGTAGACCTCTCCTGCCTCGCCCGCTGCTCTCCTCAGCAGTGTACTTCTGATCTGCCTATTCTGCTCCCCACTCTGTCTCTGGTGAAGCCTCTCACCACCCCACACCTCTGGCCTGTTCCCCAGCTGTATGTATAAATAAATAAATCTTTAAAAAAAAAAAAAGAAAGTAAGTGTGAGATTTCCGTTTATTAGTTTACATAAATGCTTATACAAACAGATGGTATAACGTCCTTTATACTTTCTGATATAAACAGACACCAGACACTTACTACTTGTGTTTTGAATTAGTGTGTTTAAATTTTGGGTCAAAATTCTTTCAAATTCTACTATTTTAGTGCTACAAAATGTTAAGCCACATTTGAATATAAATCCTCTATAACATCATCCATTTGCAAGCTTTCTAATTGTTGCCATATAAACTGAAAAATGATTTTCTTTATTGTAGCAATGATAAAAGTCCTCTCAAAGGAAAATAAAAAAATAAAATGCAGTTTCTTCTGTTTAGTAATGAGTCATTTTAAAAGATCACCTTCGAAACCTGAGACCATCTCTCTTCAACTTTCACAGTGATATTTAAATAATTTTTTTGAATTTTTTTAATTTGTCACTTTGTTTTAGCATGGGGACTGCATGACTGTTCGACAGTGTAACTTTACTGCTTGGCCCGAGCATGGGGTTCCTGAAAACAGCACCTCTCTAGTTCACTTTGTGAAGCTGGTTCGAGCTAGCAGAGCGCATGACACCACACCTATGATCATTCACTGCAGGTAGGAAAGGCAGGTTTAGCACCTTCTATCAAACATTAGAAGTAAACTCTAGATTCAATGTAATCTCTTTTATTATCATGATACCATTGACTTATTTATAAGATTAATATAGATTCACTTCAGCTTACAGTTTTCAGATATTTTATTGGTTATAATAAATCAAGATATAACTTTATAAAAAGGTTAACAAGCAGAAATAAAATGAGTAATGAATGTATCTCAGTGCAAAGGAAATATATATGTATGTATATATATTGGTTTATATATATACTGATATGTTTGTGTGTGTGTATATGTGTTTAAGAATATGTATATTGGTGTTTTTGTGTGTGTGTGTGTGTATACAGTGATTATAAATATAAGCATACCTTTTTTTTTAATTTCTTTTATCCATTTAAACCATCAAGAAGATTCTAATCATTTTAAAACATCAAGGGAGAGGAATTATTTTGGAATTTTCCTGCAATCTTGACTGGATTATATCTCTCAAAGACCTTTATTTTTTTTTATTATAGCCAGTCATTGATGTGTATGTATGCCTATATTTAAATTACTTTAAAATATAATTTAAAATCTATAAATTTTAGCTCCAATCCCAACTTCATACCTCTACTTTAGATCTATATGTTCAATTTCTAATTCAGTGTGGCAATCTGAATTACCACAAAAATTCTGAAAATTAGACGTGTTGGAAACAGAACAATGATTCAATCTCTGAACTAACTTTCCTCATTATCTCCATCTTGGTAAACAACAAATCCACTTGATTGAGCCAGAAACCTTAGTGTTCTGAATTTCTCTTATTTTCACATACCACAGCCAAACTCCCCAAAACATGGTGAGCCTTGGTTCTCATCAGCAATCTGTTGCGTTCTCCTTACCCAAGTTCCCTTACTCTGCTTTGAAGAGCATAACATGATCCTGTTCAAGCCTCTTCTCCTGTCCCCTCCAGCTACAGTGCTCCTCTCCCAAATGCCCTCTAGAATCTTAACCGGCTTTATCTTTCTTCATGACACTTATTACCATGGATGTTTATTTGCTTACCTCACTTCTCTGCTCTCTAGAATATAAGTTTCATTAATGCACAGACTTTGTATTGTTCAATACTCTACCCTAAATGTCTCGGACAGTGTATACACTCAAAATATTTTGAATGATGTAAAGACTGATTACTCTGTTAGGTCATATGTGTATATGTGTTACCAGATTTGGATTTATGTTTTAATGCTCACTATTTTTTATGTCAAATCACAGGAATTTGCCAGCATCTGATTATTTCTCACTTACAAAAATGCCAATTTTATGTTAGTCAAAGTAGTAATTATAGGATTGAATTTCCAAATTCTTTTTCAGAATTACTTTCTATATTAACCATTTAAACACCTACAAATCCTATAGTTCTAATGGGAATTCTGAATAAATCTTGTCAGATTAACAGTTTTTATACTGTAAGTTGTTAATATACTTGTCCTTGGGTATGAAACTAATTTCTTAAAAGGAAATAGCATTTCAATTAACTATCTATAAAAAATAAATGGAAATTTAGGGAAAGAAAGTTAAAAGAATATGAGAGACTTTTAGTATAATGCACAGGTAATGCTATATAGGGGCTAAATATTTTGTAATCAGCATTTCTATTAATAAACAAAAATATGTTCATAACAAACTTTCTGGGGTTGAGAATTTTTAACAATTTAAAAATGTTCTTTATACATCTCCATATATCCTAAAGTATTAGGAAAGGAAAAGTTCAATTGGTTTAAAAAAAAACTCAAATATTTGCTAGGAGTATTAATGGCAATCATCTTTCCCTGCATAACCTCTTGATAACAATAAAAATCCAAAGAAAATCTTTTTTCTGGTATAGCTTGTTTTCCTCATCATCAACATGAACAGTATTGAATAATTTTTCATGTAATTTCACTCTTTCTGCAGTGCTGGAGTTGGGCGAACTGGCGTTTTTATTGCTCTGGACCACTTAACACAACATATAAATGACCATGATTTTGTGGACATATATGGATTAGTAGCTGAACTGAGAAGTGAAAGAATGTGCATGGTCCAGAACCTGGTAAGAGGTTTAAATCTGTGTTCAGTGTCAGCTCTAGAATTTCTTTTTTTCTTTTAAAGATTTATTTATTCATGCATAGAAGAGCTGGGTTGTAGGCCAGAGGTGTGGGGTTGGGGGGTGGGTGAGAGGATTCACCACAGACAGAATGGAGAGCAGAACAGGCTGAATGACTGAAATACACTGCTGAGAGGGGAGCAGCGAGGAGACAGGAGCGGTCTGCTGCACCATGTGAGAATCTCCCAGGCCAGGGATTGAACTCTTGCTGCAGTGGCTGCTGATAGTTTCATAGTGCTGAGACTTAACCCCTTGTGCCAAAAAGAATTTCTAACTGCGAAAAACTTAGTGGCAATGATCTGTTTGGACATGCACCAACTGAACTTACAAAGCCCTCTTTTTTCCTACATTGTATGTAAACTTACTTGGAGTGGGCAGCTGATGGAGATTATGGGAGAATTAAAGCCCACATACCTGTCTGTTCACCTCTGTTACTGGCTGTTAATCTTCACCTCTGATTCCTTTTTTAATGAAAGGGATTTTGAAAATCATAACATTGATTTTTCTTTAGCATTTATCAAGTTTGAGAAGCTCAGGAAATTATTCATAACAATTTCTTTCGTAAAAATGCTAAAAATTATAACCGGGAATATTTTTTTATGTTGACTGTTATAGGGTTCTATTTATTTTACTTATCCATACTTATCCCTATTGCATTTTATTTACTGATAATTTGTATGGCATATTATCAGCTAATTGACTAGGGGTGTTTGTCATTTTGGTTCAGAGGCAAAAATATAAAATATATTGATTTTCTCATCATTAATGAAATCACATGATACAATGATAATGAGACTACAATCACTCTGTTGAGGGTCGAGTGGGTTCCAAATGCTTTACATGTATTATCTTATTTAATCCTCATTTAATTCTTTATTTGTAAAGCAGAATCAATACAATTAACCAACAAACATGTGTTATTGACTCTGTTTTACAGACAGGAAAGCTGATGTTCCAAGTAGTTAAATGATATCCTAAGTTTGTAGTATAATGAGCATCGGTGTCAGGATGCAAACCCAAGCCTCAGTCTTACTGTAATAATTATGCATGTTTAAATTACCAGAGTGAAATGTTGCAATTACCTTGCACAAGAGTGGTTTCTTGTTTGTACTATTGTACTTGGGAGTCATTCCAATTTTCATGAAGCAAGCTCATGTTCAGCACACACATACAGTAGTCATGGACAGAGGAGGGGGAGTGGGAACCCACTGAAGTCTATCACCAGGGGCATGGTCCAGAAAAGTAGGTGAGAACTTTGTGTTCTTTCACTGTCTACTATAACAAACAAACAAACCCAAGACAAATTAATTCATATAAATCCCAGGAGATTAGAAAGAACTTTCTGTGTTAGTTCTCTGTGGTGAGATATATCCTGATATGGGATTGATGCCTCAAACAAGGATTAATCTGGATGAGTCCCTTTCCTACTCTGGTTCTCCTGGAAATTTACTGATGTTAACTCTTAAGGTGGAAAGAAAAAACGTATCTAATATATTTTGGGTGACTAGGTTTTTAGCAGAAACTTTACATGCAAAACTTTTATAGGGTAAGGCCTACAGCTTTTATAATTCCCCCATTTGAGTGAACTGAATATCAGAAAAGTTTACTGCTTAAGGAGGTAACATGACTATCTGGGTAGCAACTGAAATGGAACTCTTCACTGCCTCTTTGGTAATAATACACCATGGCAGAGGGATCTTGGAAAATGGACTACTACCGCATGGAGCTCAGCCTGTCTTGCTGGCAGAATTTACGCCCATCATTCTTTCCAGTGGAGAAAATGAGATCTTTACAGAAGTCAGACATTTCACATACCAAAGGTGACTTCAAATGCAAATGTGATTTTAAAAAAAGATACAAGAATTCATGCATTTAAATGACTACTGTTGTCAAAGAAATTATATTGTGTTGATATATTTCTGCCAGTAATCTTATTCATAATGGTATGTATTTTTGAAAATACTCTTCTGGAATTATTTTGAGAGGTAATTGACTAAAAATTTTAATAGAATTTTTAAATTATATAAAAACTTCATTTCTTACCAAAATTGAGTTAGGTAACTTGATCATCCACCTCACTTACAAAACTTGACCCTTTTGACTTCTGGGTAGACTCCAAATGAAATCTGTCCTTAAATGGTAAAGATTGGCTAGCTGTGAGAATTAAGAGTAAGTCAACAAGTATTTATTACACAACAACTACATGTCAGACACTATTACAGGCTATGGGAATATAGCCGTGAATTAGGACTTAGTACTGTCCTCATGGAACTGCCATTACAGTGATGAGATGTTTTTGGAAACATTTTGTAATCCACATAAAACTAAATATTCCTAATAAAAACTAAAAATTTCTGAAGATAATTTCAATCAAGGAGTTCCAAAACAATTTTGAGGTATGACAACAATTGCATATGAATATAACATCTTAAGATGGTCACTTTTGAGGATGTTCTATTTACTCAATTATCAGTTTGTGTGTGTATGCATCTTAAACAATGAGTAATATTCCTTTAATACCAGGTATGTTTCCTATGTGCAAATGAGGATGATTTTCCATGACTGTGATCTTTCTATGACTGTTGATCCAAACTCGGAAATGCTAGCAGATTATTGGATTATATTGAATAAACTTAATCCAGATGATAGTGAATTTAGCTCAGACTTTCAGATGAAATTTTGAGGCCTTCTTCAGGGCCTAGATGTTTGGATATTTCAGTGATCAACTGCCTTGTCTGCATAGAGACCAAACACTTCACATTCAGTTGGTCAAACATCAAAATTAACAGAATTTTAAAGCATACTTTATATGTGCTGATGGTGTGTTGATGGACTCACTCATAGATTTCAAAAGTAAATTGTGCATCTGTATTCCAGCAGCTTTTCTAACAAGGACATTATTTATAAGAAAAATTACTCAGACCTAACAGGAAAAAGGAAACTCATAAACAAATTTAAATAATCAAATTTACCACTTTTATTTAATCACAGCAAAAAAACCCAAGCACAACATCTTAACATTTAGTATTTAATGATGAGTTAAAAAAAAAAAAAGCTTAAAGCTACAAGAAGCCACCAAAATTTAGAAAAAAATGATGTTTGAAATGGTAGAAAATCACTTATATACATGGTAAATTCTGTGACTCTAACTTAGGTATTTGAAATGTGTTGAATTCAGTATTACTTTCACTGTATAGCCACTTTTGTAAAAACAACTTCTACCCCATCGATTCATGTAACCACCTTTTCTTTGATGTCTAGGCACAATATATCTTTTTACACCAGTGCATTCTGGATCTCTTATCAAGTAAAGGAAATAATCAGCCCATCTGTTTTGTTAACTACTCAGCACTTCAGAAGATGGACTCTTTGGATGCCATGGAAGGTAAACTGAGGCAATGTCTAACCAATTTACTAGTTTTTCACCTACAACAGTAGCCTTAATAATAACTATGTTGAAAGTGTTTCAGAAACTTGGTTAATGCAACTTTCAATTTTTTCATTTCCAATTCAAGTAAGAATAGTGGCCTTCCCATGTCCACTATAGTCTTGCCAGGAAATTCTTAAGTCTTTTGAACTGTTAACTTTACATCTCTCTTGTGTCATATTATTTTATGTTCTAGGTGATGTTGAACTTGAATGGGAAGAAACCACCATGTAAATATTCAAACCGAAGATTACAACTGGAAGATATTTTCAAATCCCAGGGGCCAAAATCATCCCCTCATTCTTCTGAATTGAAATATGCAACCTTAAAGAAATTGTTATGTTTCTATTATTGTGCCTTAGTAAATGGATTGGCATATTATGAATAGTTCCAGAAGAGTTCATTCACGATAGGTATTTGTTTGTACATATTAAGAATATTAAGAATACATATTAAGTATGGAAAATGTTTCAGAAAAGACACCCCAGAGATTTTTGAAATCTTCCATATTTTTTGAGCCAAATATATAAATTCTTATTATATAGCATTAATATTTCATTGTGAATTTTCCCTATTGGAATTATTGGACTTAACAGAGAACAAAAGTTGTAAATGTTTATTCAGTAGTGTTATTTTGGCCTCCAGGGTGTTGACGTTTCTTGTGGATAACTTCCAGAACTGTCATCATGATCTGTACTTCCATGTACGCCTCTGGGTTTTGAATCGTCTGTTTTATGAGTGCTGAGATATCATCTCATGATCTCGAACAGCTGAACAGTAACCCCTGACACTGCAGGGATTACTTAGCCTTTATACAACACACAGTAGCTCTTCGGGGGACACTTAGGGCTATTTAAATTGCATTGTGATCTTTACTTTGAAAAAAACAAAAGAAAAATTAAACAGTGCAATTGCTCATGTAAAGTTATAGAGTCCTTTTCTAGCCTGTCTACATTTATACATTTTCAGATATAAGCTGTACCAGTATATTGTATATTTAAATATATAGGTATCAGATTATTTGTCTGTTATATAGATATGTATATTTTCAACCTAATATTAACAGTTTTGAAGTGTTTCTTCTGCATAAAAGTATAAAACAGTAATAAAAACACGACATGTTACAAATTGTAAACAGTGATAGTTGCTATGGTGCCAACAGAGACTTCTGAATACATTACATAAAATGGATATTTATTTCATTTCCCCAGGTTGATTATGGAGGAGTGTATTCTTTGGAACTGAAAACACAAGAAATTCACCAGATTGTAGGAAATTAGAGAAATTTTAAAAGGAAAATCTCACCCTTCATTATGTTAGTGACACTGTATGTAGTTTGGAAATACATGAAGTTATTTTTTCACAGACTTTAATTAAGGGTTATAATATAAAATAATATTTACTGTTCTATACTATAGTAAGAATTATATCTTATGTTTATTTCTGCTTGAATATACATATAGGAAATGTGATGGCTAGTAAAATTGACTTTAAGGAACTGAATTAATTTATAGCATGATATCAGGGGTCCTTATAAATACAACTGTAATTTTATATCATGTATTAAGATATAATTGATATCATCTTACTATAGTGAAGAATATTATATAAAACACAATTAATAAAGTAATTCAGTATAAATAACTATGATATAATCATTTCCCAAGGTATCTATAGATGGTAAGTAATTTTAAAATGGAATTCATTATCCAAGAAATTAAATTAAGTCTCACAAGCCGTCCTGCTTCCTGTTTTGTCATGGCAAGGAAGTGTACTACTGTTCCAACCAACAAGTTCCCTCTATAGAAAATTGCAGAAAACCATTAGAAATTCAGAGAACTTGAAATTAGAGAATCTTCAGCTAGCTCTACATGGTAGTCACTGAAAATGTGTAATTTCTTAATGTATTAGATGATAAGGAAATAAGTTCAATCTTCAGACCAGTCCATTTTCTATAATATCTGTATAAAAGAGATTTGGAAAACATAGTTTCAGCTTTTACCCATATTATATGCAAATGTATATGTAAGAAGCAGCGTTTTAACAGGAGGCCTCTAAAACAACTTATAAACTCTATTGTGCATACAAATCACCTGGGGATTGTGTTAAAATGCAGAATCTGCTTCAGATCTAGGATAAGATCTAAAATTCTTCATTTCTACTAAGTACTCAAGTCATAATATTGCTGCCTAATCTCAGGCCCTACATTGAATAACAAATCTCTTAGAGGCACTAGTCAGCATCAGAGTAGTTTCATGTCCACCTCGTATCATATAAAACATGCTTTAAAAGATTTGGCTTCACTGTCAGAAAAAAGCTGTAACAAAAGCACCTGTGAAATATGTATGTATAGCTCTTGGCTATACCACAAAACTGAAACTAAAATTGAATTGAAGCTCATATTTAACTGATAGCTAACTTTTCTCTTAAGCATATTGTGAAAGGGCTAGTCTATAGCCAAGTTCTGTAGGTGGCTATTCTATACTAAGTGCAAATTAAAATAATGAGAAACATCTGTAACATTTTTAGATCAGATTTGTCAAAATATGTTGAGGCACATGTACAATAAATGAGCAACATGTGTTTCATCTGAACCAAATGAAACTGGAGCCCCTCAGAATGGTTTGCCAGAGACGAGAGCAGCTGTGGGTATCACCTCTACTTTCATCCTACTTTAAAACACATAATTTTCTTCTTTCGGTTTATAGGTGAAAAGTATAATAAGTCGTTTGCAAAAAAAAAAAAAGCTAATTAAACCTTGCCCTTTTTGTAAAGGAGATGGTGATTCACTCTTCACATCTGGCACCACACACTAGATTTTAAAAATGGAATTTAAGTTCAGCAAAGTATTTTATAAACCCACATTAGAATGATAAGTCCAATTTCATAGGCCAACTTTTAGAAAATTCACAGTGGATTTTTTTGATGGAACCTAAAATATTAAATGATCTAAAATATTCAACTGAGTGATACTGAAATGTATTTTATAAACCATAGGGGGAAAAATTTATAAAGGATCATCTTGACAAAACAGCTTGCATTCTTAAGAAAAGTAATAATTTTAATAATTTATGGTAAATGACTTCATAAATATGCATAGAGTTTCTACATGAAATCAGAACTCATATGCCTACTAGCTCACAAAGGTGTTCTGAGGAAAAGATTAGATCACACATATGACAGCTTTTCCAAAAATACAATGAACTCTACAAAGTTAAGATAATCTTTTACCCAGACTGATTTTTGTGTGTTGTTTATCATTAAGATATTTCATCACATTGTAGGAATGTATTATTGTGATATTAATGACATATTTGTATGTTTGTTTCACACACAGAGATTGAAAGTTATGACCGTTATATTGACTTCTGTTAAATAAAACCATGCTTTCTTTTCATGAATGATTCAGAGCATCCTCAAGGAATTTCTGTGCTAAAATGAATAGACTTGTATACAAATAACGTAAAATGTGATTTGGAAAAACAATCCAAGAAAATTTCCATTTCAGCCTTTCAACTGGACATTCTGAATCAATGTCTGCAACATAGTGAGATGAAAATAAAACTGTAACTTAACAGAAGTTAACAAACAGCATTATTCTCCCTTCTTGGCAAGATTATATGTAAAAATTTACAAAATTATTTTAATTTTCAATGGAAGTATTTTTGGGGTGGAAAGTCATTTTGGTAAATTGTGAACCTTTAAGAATATTTTTCAGCCATCATCTTGATAAATCCTTACAAACTCGTTTAAGATCTGCAGAGTACCATATCACAGATAAAGATAAGGAGATCTTAATTGCTGTACACAAAATGGTGGGGACTGCATTAAAAACAATTTATAAAAAAACAATGATAACAATAAAAATTTCAAAAATTTTCAACAAAGAAAACTGAGACCTATTCAGGAGCTCAAAGGTAAGGAAACATTCTGACATCTATTCAGAAACAATGCAAGTCAACAGACAATGCAATGACATATTCAAAGTGCTGAAAGTATCTCCTAAATCTCTTAAAAGGTGACTACAAAAAGTTCTATTATCTTACTTAATGTTGAAATATTGCAGGCCTTCTTCCCCCTAAGACCAAGAAAAAGGCATACATGCTCACTTTTACAACTTCTGTTCAACATTGTACTGATGTTCCTAGTCATTACAATAAGGCAAGAAAAGGAAATAAAAGCAGTCATATTTGTAAAGGAAGAAATATAAGTAGAGGGTATAATCATGCATGAGGAAATCCTGAGAAATACACACACAAACCTGCTAGGTACAAGTAGCTTTAAAAAGCTGACAGTATGCAAGAAAGATCAAGTTAGAAATATCTACCAGCAACTGGAAATTGTAATTAAAAATACCATTAAGGATAGCATCCATAAACATGAATCTCTAAGATTAAATTAACACACATGGCACATCTATATGTTAGACTACACTGATGAGAAAAAATGAAAGACTTAGATTTCTAAGTACATGTCTACGAACTCAAAAACTCAAATTGTTAAAATAATATTGATCTGTTAATTCAATGAAATATAAATCTTAATTCCATACACCTTTTCCTAGAAATCAATAAGCTGATTTTATCATTTACATGGAAATTATGTTAAATCTAGATAACCAAAAATTATTAGAACAAATTGCCTTATTTACACTATGGATATATAGATTCATTAAAAAAAGAGAAAGTAAAAATAAATTCAGTCATAGCTGGCTTGGTTTTCAACAAAGGTAGCAAAGTAAGTTATTGGGAAAAGTAGTCTTTCTAATAAAAAGTGTTGGAACAACTGGAGCTCCATTTGGAAAAAAAAAACATGAACATTCACCTCAATCTCATATAGCAAATAGAAAAATTAACTTACAATGGAACACAGATCTAAGTAGCTAAAACTAAAGCTTAAAGAAAAAAGCTAAGCAAAAATTCTCATGACCTTAAGATAAACAAAGAATTTTTAAAGTATAAAAAAAGAAATACAAAAATTTGATAATGCATGTTAAAAATTATAACTTTTTGCTTTTCAAATGACATTAAGAAAATAAAAAGTCAATCATTAGATGGGAAAATGGGAGAAAGTAATTCATAATTCATGTGATAAGATGAAGTCCCAGGACATGTAAATATAATACTTGTTTTCTGGACTTGTATCAAAACCTTCTGCATTTTACAGAATAGTACATAAACACACACAAATGGCCAACATGTGAAAAGGTGCTCAACAGCATTAGTCATCAAGAAGATGCAAATTAAAATCATAATAAGGTAATCACACCAATAGGAATGATTAAAATTTAAAAGACTGAAAATATCAAGTCATTCTGGCAATAATTTGGAGCAACTGCAACTGACAGCTTATGGCACAATCATTTTGAAAAAATGGCAATTTCTTATAAAGTTGAACATCCCATATTTAACTAAACACTACCACTCCTTGTCATTTATCCAAGAGGAGTTAAAATATATTTCCATGAAAGGATTTGAGTGAATAAAGTTTTTAGCAGTTTTTATTCACAACAGCCAAAAAAGTGGCAGAGTCCAAATCCTCACCAACTGGCATAAGCAAAATGTTGTGGTATATTTGGACAATGAAATACGACTTGGCGATAAAATAGAAATGAAGTATCGATAGATACAAGGACAAGGACAATCCTCAAAAATATGCTGAGTGAAAAAAGAAAGAGACAAGGAAGTACATACTATAAGCACTCATTTACATGGAACTAATCTAATTTTTAAACTAATGTTTAATCTATAGAAATCAAATTAATGATTCTCCGTGGTGGGGTATATGCGGGGAATTGATTACAATGGGCAAAAGGTACCCTTTTTATAGTATGCAGGGTGAAAGTGTTCTACATTGTAAATGTCATTCGTGAAAATGTTTTAGATTTATATATACATTGAGTTCATTTTATTTCACGTAAGTTAAAGTCCAATAAAGTTGATATAAAAAGGTGGAAGAATAATGAAAAAGTAATTTCAAGATATTTACAGTCTGTCTTTTACATAAAGTTTTCAGAACATAAAAAGAATATATATTTATAGGATCAATTTATTACTGTCATATATAAATTCATGAGTGGGAATTTGTCTATAGCAGAATCTTATTTTTTTTAAAGATTTATTTTATTTTTGCATACAAGCTAGGGTGCAAGCCAGAGTATGGGGCGGTGAGAAGGTTCACCAGAGACAGAGTGGGGAGCAGAATAGGCAGATCAACTGAAATACGCTGCTGAGGGGAGCAGCAGCCAAGGAAGGAGAGGTCTGCCATGCCATGTGGGAATCTCCCTGGGCGGGCATCCAACTTGTGCTGCAGCCACCGATAGCTCCACAGTGCTGCACTTAACCTGTTGAGCCACCAGGGAGGCAGAATCTTATTTTCTTTCTTTCTTATTTTCTTCTGACATGGGAGGAATGCAGGTAAGGAAGTGGATTGCTGTGGAGTCAGAGGAATCCACAAAGGTTTCAAATGTATTTGTAAATTGTTTTAAAGTATGAGACATGACAAAATATATTTGTTAAAACTAATAATGAGCGAGCGCATTATTCTTTAAATTTTTTCTTTGAATTACTTCATAATTTTAAAAACATGAGTAAGTTTTACATATGAAAAGTTTACTAAATGACATTTTTATTAATTATTTTCACAAATCTATCAGAGTCCTCTCCTGCTTGAATGAGTGCCACGTGAAGAGAAAGGTTTACCTTTTTTTACTTACTCTATTCCCAAAATGCTAACAATCTGTGATTTAAACATTAAAAATAAAACTTGACATCCCCTAGAGACTTCCCCGGGATTCACTGGGTTTTTATTCACTTAATTTAGAGCCAGGTGATTTGCCTCTGAAGATAGGATGAATTCACTTGCTGGACTCCCTGCCGGAACATGGAGTCTCCTCAGTCTGAGCACCTTGCAGCCATAAAGGTGGGCATCTTAACAGGACTGGTACTTACTACCTGTCTGCTACCCCAAGGAGCAAGAAAACACTGCTGGACCAAAGGTAAAAGGAGGTGGAAGAGCAGGGAAAATTGGCATAAAACAATGTGTCATTTCTTCAGGATAATTAGTTACCCAAAATGAAACCAAGAGCTTACTATTGTATACAAAAAAGACCTTTAAACAACTAAAGTCAATAAGAAAGGAATCTTGTACAATGGTAGAATGCATATTAAAAACTATTTGATCAACAGTCTTATTCTTAAATTATAGATACTCCAAGAAATGTGGTTTCTCAAGTCATAGCAGTTTGGTAATATAGCCAATGACTTGTATTCTTATTTGTACACACACACACACACACACACACACACACTCACCTTTCTATAAAAGCACATAGGGCTTCAACACATTAAAATTTAGGATCATTTCTTGAAATCCAACACATTTCAAGTTTTCTTAAAGTTTTCTTAAAGTCCACTTTAAGAAAACTTTTTTTCTTTTTATATTTACTCTTTAAAGAGTCAGGAACGAATTTAGCACATTTTTTTAAGACCTGATCAAAACTAATTGGAGTTAAAGGGCAGGGTGAAACAATTTCAGAAGAACTTGGAAAAAGACACCGCAGGTGCTAGAGATGCAGAGGCAGGTCTGGATCGAGCAGCTAATGCAAATGTGAGAGCAGACACAGCTCCAGAGAGGATAGTAACCAGCAGCAGCTGGTTACCCAGGCTGGCAGGACACACAGGATGGACTAGGAAGAGGTAGCTCATCATAACAGGCAGATGGAGCAAGATTAAAGAGAATCTGGGAACTGGCACCATGCAGTTACAAGAAAAGCCAGAGGCAGAGACTTGGATCAGCAGGGAGTTAGATTCAAAGTTGTTTCACTGCCTCAAGGATAGACACAAAGTTGAAACATCTGGTAGAGTTGAAGGACCTTTCCTTTCCTGAAGATAGATAGATAGATAGACAGACAGACAGGCAGACAGATGGATGATAGGTAGACAGATACAGGATAGATAAATGATAGATCAAAGATAGATGACTGATAGAGATGGATGATATAGGGAGATATATACACATTTATCTCCGTCTTTATAGCGCTCCTCCATGGTGCATAAGATCACTAAATAAGTGGTAATCAAATGAGTGAAAAAATAAATAAGCACTTTAAATATAGAGAGACTATAGAAGCAAACATTATCAAAATCAGGGACCAAAAATAAATTACCACTAATTAACCAAAGCAATAATAGTGATAACAAAATTAACGAGTCAAAATTGCCGTTATTTGGTACAATAAACATTGTATACCTAGAAGATAAAACTAAATCAACTGAAAAACTTTATAAGTAATAAATTCTCTATGTAGGGACCACAAAATAAATATACAGAACCCTGTAAACAACTATTCATGGCTAAAAAGATAAAATAAGAAAAATTACTTTTCTGACAATGTGCAAAATGTTATAAAATACCAAAAAAAAAAAAAAAAACCAAAACATTTTGGAGAAAAGTAGGAAAATACAAATGATTACAAATAAGTAGGAAAATCTAAATCTAAGCCAAGATTTTTTTTTTTATTTTATTAGGAGAGAGACAGAGTGTGTATGTGTGTTTGTCAACAGTTTGGAGTAGTGCTTCATTTTTTTTCTGTTCTTGGCTGCCAAAAGAAATACATAATGATTCCATAATGATACCTAACAAAATAATTGGAAAATTTATGGCAGTATCTAGAAGCCTGACCATTTGGCTTTCAAAGCCTGGGCCTAAATCATATCTAATTTACAAAAAAAATTAATAATTGAATCCATTTGAAAATCTGCTAAATTAAGTTAGTTGAAAGGCAAAGCTTTCTCTATTGAGTATTCTAATATTATAAATTCTTTTCTAACTTTATTAAGTTTTCTAAGTTTATTAAGGCCTAATTATTTCACTAGCACTTGAATAGGCTACTGTGATGATTTCAAAGTCCTCTTATAAATGGGTTGCCCAGTGTGAAATGTTTAAGATACTACTTTTTGAATATGAGGATTTACCAGACTGAAAAATATTTTATGAAATTGTTACGTTAAGGTAAATTAAAATACTTTTATTACTATAAGGCCAAGACTGTATGAAGAAAATTGAAGGCTACAGAGAGAAGAGTTGAAGATTACTCTTTTCCAAGTGGGATTCCATGCTGTTCTGATGACATTCGGGGTGCCCAGGGAACCAGCAGGGTGCTGGAGGTCAAAATGGAGCAACACAGAGGAGCTTGGGGAGAGTGTCCTGAAAAAATGATCAAGGGTAAGGAGAGCAGAGGCCGGGGAGGTTCTCCTTCTTATGGGGCCAGTCAGATGAAATGGCGACTCTTGGTGGCGCAGAGGGAGCATCAAGGGTGAGCAGGTGATCAGGAGTTGCGGGATTCGGAAGAAGGAACTCACCCAAAACTTGTGCAGTGAGTAGCCATTAAACAAATCTACCGTCTCACAAACATAGCACAAGTGCCTGAACAAAAACTGATTTATTCTAATTTAGTTATGACAGTCAGACAGAGAAATTTATCAGTGGGTGTTATCATCTGAGGCTTAGTCATTTCAACAACAGGAAGTTTTGCTGTAAAATTTGTGTGTGTGTGTAGAGAGCCTCTGCTTCCATAAAGTTTCCGAGAACTTCTACCAAAACAGAAGTTGGAGAACTACTTTCAAAGAGCGGAAATGATCATTTTATCATGCGCTTATATAGATACACATCTTTTAGGGAAAGCAATAATAAATTTAAACAAATCCCAAATATAAATGAAAATTAAGGAAGAATACACCTCATCTCAAGGAAGATGGATGGGGGTTTTGCAATGGTCACTCTCATTCGCTCACTCAGTAAAGTTTACAGAGTTCCTATTTTCCTCTAAGCAGTCTCTTAAGCACTGATGATTACACAGTTCCTGCTCTATAGGGTAGGTGATATGAACAAACACTTTAAAAATGCATTTAGAAGCAGTGTAGGGCAATGTGATAAGTACTCACTGATGAATAATCATAGAAGCAGACACTGTGATCAATATAAGATAACTAAAAAGAGACAATTGTGAAAAATGGAAATAGTTTGATAAAAAATGGAAATAGCCACCTTGTATTTATAGTCATCTACTTTGAAGGTGACATCAACTGCTAACGTTTCCTGTGACAATGTGATTTTTTTAATCAAATTTTATTCACCAACTTGCCATCAAAAAGATGTGCTTTCCCCTAAGGCCTTTTGTGCCAACCTAATAACACAAAACATATTAAATGATTACAAATTTTTCTTTCGTTTTCATAACATTGTGATTTTTTTTTTTCAGAATTGATTTTGATAGAAGTCTAGTGGCCAATTCTGAATTCAGATGATTTCTGAGCTCTATTTTCTTTCCCCTTTCTAGGTTTTCCTTTTCCTCTTTCTTCTCTCCCTCTTGTCCTCCCTGCTCCTTCCCTTTCCCCCCCATCTCTCTCAATCTCTCTCTCCATCATTTGCCTTTACTCTAGATAGACTATGAAAAGCCCCTGAGCTCTCAGAAATGTGTTGCTGCCCACTTCAGAAGGTGGAGCTAAATTACTACCCCTTCAGGAAATCTCACACTAATCTTATAAGACCTTATAAGATCATGCTTCATTTTCTCCTGTGTTTGAGGTTATTGCTTAGATAATGTATTTATAAAACTCTTTTAAGTAACATGCTACTGCCAAAAATAGTGTTATAGTATTATCATATGTCCCAAAACTGATTTTAATCATCACTTAAATCTTCAAAAGATGACTTATTCCTTGGAGAAGAATGGGACTTTTTCTTCAAAGTCAGAAAAAATAAGCTTTTTGGTGAATTGAAATGGATAAGATTAAAGACAAAATTTTCCTATGGGAGTTTTAGAGAGCTATATGAAATACCAAACCCTCAGAATAGCAAAAAAATAAAATAATGTTAGAAGCATAAGAAGTCTAGCAATCTTAGAATCATGCACAGAATATTAAGGAATTAATATCATGAAATATATAGTTCTTTTTTAAAAGTAGCATATGTCCCTAAAGTTATTACATCATAACATAATCCAAAATAGAAAAGACTAAACTACATTAATAGATCTGAATAAAATGGCAACAGAATATATAAATAATCAAATGCCACTTATTATACCATACTATTTTTAAGCGTAAGGATTTGCTACCTTTTGGCAAACTTCAAATACAAACATTTTCAGGAGCAACATAAAAGACTAGTCAAGTGCCTAGCAACTCTTGATTCTTGCATTCTTTCTTTCTGATGTGAGTGATGTTTATCACCAAGCCAACACAAAAACAGCTCACAAGAGTTTGTTGTGCTGTAGAGACGACATAGCACTGCATGGGCCATCTTCCTTTTATTACAAAGCTAGTACTATCCACCTTTGATCCTTCCTTAGAATACCCATTTTTATGACATTTTATCCTCAAAATTCTGGGGTTTTCCAGTCAGGAATAAAAACCAACGCATTGGCTATTTTTCACAAAGGGTTATGACTATCATTCTGTTTACTGGGATATTAGTGCTTCCAGTCATGGTGGCAAAATGTGCTCAACTCACATAGTGTGTGAGTGTGCATTTGTACACAATCACACACACAAACCCCACACATACCAAATACACAGCACACATGCCAAACACCACCACACATTCAGAGGAAAACAAGGATTTTTGTGTAAGCTATTTATGACCAGGGTCCTACTGCAGTTACTCAGGTTGGGTGTGTGGGACAATGCAGGTTAAGAAAGGAAGCACTGGCCTGGATTTACTGCTGTCAAAACCATTTATTTTTATTAGAGAGAATTAATTGATTTTGTCCTTTCCACGTTTTAAGTGGTCAAGTTGAAATTTCCTTCTGTGAAAGTGGGTAATGGAACAGGCAGCAAACTGTGCTAAAACTCTGTGACATGCATTAGGGCCCTGATGTTATATAATCTTCTGAGGAGAAAAAGCCTTCAACAAAGAACCTTATCAGAAGAGTTTGTAAAACCTTAAATTGCTACAACAGCTGAGAGGAGAGAAGAGTTCTACTGAAAGGAAATTAATGAACAAGTGTCAAAATGGACAGTTAGTGTCAGTTCCTAGAGGATTTGGAAGTAAGAAGTGGCGTTGAGGAAATCATGCTAATAAAGCCCTCATTTGTAGGAAAAGAACATTGTACTTTATCAAATATCCATCAAAGGAGTCATGCCTGTCATAGTTCACATCAATCTGTGTTTAGCAGGGAAAAACGCTCATTTATGGGCTAAGCAAGCATCTTATTTGGTTGATCTCTAATAGTATATCATTGTGTATTTTCTTAGAAAGAAATTTAGAGTGAAATCCTGCCTTCAGCCGATGCGGTAATTCTTGGATCAAAATGTACCCACCATTTTGAAAAAGAAAAGACTTTTTCAAACCCAAATTATCTTATTTTTAAGTGAGTTCAAAAATATTTGGAACTAAAGGATTTCAGCAATAATCCTGTTGAAAATAAAATCTTGTCTATTCCGTCAACTAATAGAATAGCAATGAAAGCAAATATCTATCCTCACCCCATTATTAAATCTGACTAAAAGCATAATGTGATTGAAAATCTGCAGTGTCCTCCTTCTTTATCTAAAAAAGCCTTTAACTAAAGGCTTCTTTATGAATTACTTATAATTTGCAAAACTTCAATATAGTTCACACTAATAAATCAAAAATATGAAACCAATTATATTGAAATTTGATTTGTTTCAGTATATGTAAATTATGAGGGAATTTAAAATTATATGTAATTTTTCTTCCAAAAGATGCTGGAATGCCTTTTTCAATGTGGTCTTTTGTAGAACTTGATAAGATCAGTATTTATTTTTTGTTTCATATTCTTTTTACCTTCATTGACCAGATTTATATTTAGATATTTCAATAATTCCAAAAGAGCATAATGCCCTCAAATTATGTGAAGCCCAATTGGAAAAACAACAACAACAAACAAAACACTTTTCTACTGCAGATACACACTAGGTACTACAAATCATTATAATAAGCTAATAGAAGGGAATAATTTATAACCTCAAAATGTCTAATGAACCTCAATCCCAGTATCTGTGGTATTTATAGTCTAGTTTTGTCTTACCAGTTATCACAATTGAGTCAGATTCTGTTTTATATGTCCTTCCCTTTTTATGCAGCTCCTGTTCATCTTTCTAGATTCTTTAAAATTGTACCTTACCATCAGCTCCATTCATTCAAATAATCCTTTATTCATGTCATATGCCCCACATTATTCTTTTTGGAATTTAATTACACATTAATTTGTGCTGCTATCTGACTGTTTCAGAATATACATTTTTTGGTCTCTAATAAATTGTAAACTCTTTGAAGTCAAGTAAATATAGCTCTTTCTAAGTTCAATATAAAATTTTGCACAAATTTCGGCTTATTAAGGATGAAAAAGAAAAATGAGAATAAAATGGAAATTTGAAAAAACATTTGATGTGGAAGGTAACTGTGGATTTATGGGAACTCTGAACTTTCTATTAACTTTCTCTATAAACCTAGAACTGTTCTTTAAAAGATCTATTAACTAAAAGAAAAACAATTGAGGATATCATTTAAAAGGAAAGGTTTTCTTGAAAAATTTAAAATATAATAAATACTGGATGGTGTCACTATTATGTGTAATATAAAGTAATTAGGAAGAGTCAGATAAAGACAAGCTTAAAAATTAACCCTTGAAAGCTGACTACAGAACAGCAGTACCAAGTGGGAAGGAAGCACAATGGACTATGTTGGTGAAATATGGGTTAGTAGGTGGTGGGTGTGCTACGGTGGTAATATCCAGTGAGAATTTACAAATATTACCTGAAAAAGAAAGAAAGAAGGAAGGGAGGAAGGAGGGAATCAAGAAACCAAGATAGAAATCAAGAAAGAAAGAAATCAAGCAAGCAAGCAAGCAGAATTGGTGAAATAAACTTATATCTTACTAAATAGTTAACCATGTTGATGTTTGTAACATAATATGAAATCTAAAAGTCCAAGAAGGATGGCAGGAAGAGTTTCTCCCTAGTGATATATAAACTGCATATGATTTTTTTTTTTTTTTTTTTTTTAGTTTGGGGACTGTAGATAGTTTAGCAGGCAACTATCAAAAGGAAACAAAGAACAAAGGCTGGGCAGAGGCAACTAGAAATTAGGGGAAATCATTAAATTTTTATGAACAGATTCATGTTAGAGAATTCAAAGGCATTAATAAACTTAAAAATATCAACTCTAATTGAAAAACAACTAAATAATTATTCCGAAAGCAGATGTAATGTATTATTTGCTGTTATTTAAGAATATTAAATTCAATCATAAAGTATAAGAGTAAAAAAACATGAAATACTGATGAAATTGAGTAATGGCAAACGGTTTGGGAAACAAATTTGACATAGATAAAGTAAGTGAATCCTCTGCTTGTCGACATAGGAAGGAATGGAGCATCAATTAAACATCAAATAATTAAATATTCCTGAAACACTCAATATTCTTACATTGACTACTCACTGGTGAATTTTTTAGGCCCCCATAAAATAACGACTGCCCAGCAGGTTACAGCTGAGCTACAGCCAGATTGGATAAACTCAGCATCCTTGAATTAATTCCAGAAACTTCCATCTGCAGCAATTCCTTGTCCTCAATTATAGTCCAGTTAACTATTGTAAGTGGGACAGACTGAAGGAGAAAGGAGAAAAATAGGACATAGGAACATTGTGTAAGTCAGGACTTGAATAATATGGTTTCTTTACTTTGCTTTTATCCTATCCTCCAAAGTGTATTACATAACACTATCTCTTTACCTTTTCTCCTTATATATGCAATAGTAAAACAGCACATTAGTTCCCAGCATTTTAATTGGAGCATCACTTTTGTAACCTCTGGGACAGGCTGTCTGTACATGGTCATATATATGGAGAACCATTGCATCTTTATTTTCCATAGGGAGAGACTAAATCTCAGCCATCAGTTATCAACACTGCCTCTATAGGCCACTCCACTGGATAAACAAATTATCCGCAGGTTTCCAAGTAAACACTCCAAGGTGCTCTAAATTAGTTTGAGTAGAGATTTTTTTCAAAAAATCAAATTAGTGTTAAATACAAGAAAGTGAAAAGTTGGTTTAAATGAATTAAAAGGATTATATTTATGATGTTAAATTATATAGCAAGACTTTTTCCAATCGTAGCATTTAGCCTAGGTCATGAAATCAGGAAAGACAAAGCTAAAAATGATCAATTTTTGTGTGACCAGTGACACGTTGAATATATATTGCCTACAATTGAAAATCTCCAGATGATATGCAACATAAACAATTCTAACTTTTGGTGTCTTTTTTATCATTTACTAGCATGTATTATATGAATCAGATATCTGAGCTTTAAAAAAGAATTGAGACATGTGCGTATCTGATTAAACAACTTTCTTCCCCAAACGCGTAGAAAAACTTTATGGAATAAATGTGTTTGTACAGTGGTGACTATTTATCACAGTAGCTTCTGACATAGGCATTAAAGCACCAACTATTTTGGACAATATGTCATAACAGCCAGTTGGAGGGCAGTAACAAAATACTTGGCTAACCTTTCTGTACTAGAGACATCTGTTTAGTTTAGCAGGCTAGTAACACCAGACACTACTATAACTTGGATCATCTGAAGATCACCATTCATTTAGTTTTTAAAAGATGTAAACAACACTGAAAACTCACTCTATATATCCTATACATTTCAAACATCAGTTGTATGTAGTTTCATGGGAAATGTTTATGTAATATTTTAAGTGCAAAAGGCAACACATACTTAATATGGTATTATATTTATAATTTAAAAATCACACAACATAAAATTTAGAGAACCAAAAAAAAGCAAAGAGTGATTCTGTGGTAGCATGTAGATAGATGACTTTTTCTTCTCTTTAACCAAAAACTAATTAATGTACCAATTTGTATTGAGAGTTTTACTATGAGCTAGACACTGTGTATTAAGTGTTTCATTGATATTGTTTTACTCCTTAAAACACCCTTATAAGGTAATATAACTTACAGTTTACAAACTAGTAAATTGAGACTTAGACAAAAGTTATATAACTTGTCCAAATTCAAATATTAACAAATGGCAAAACTAGGCATAGAACTTAGATCTATCATCAAATTCCATATTTGTAAATTTTTTTAAAGAAAAAAGTCTACTTTATATGTCCTGCACTCTATTAATTATTCTTATTTATAAATAAATACCTATAAGTAACTATCACGCATTTCTGAAAAGCGGGGTGACTGACTCCCTTTTTTTCCTCAGGATATTCCTAGTTTTAATGCTGAATATTGGGCCTCCTGGGTATACTTACAAAGCAAACTTATACCAGTTGGTCACTCACCTGAAAAGAATACTTATCCTGAAAATTTTCTAGTCATTCACAAATTTTACTCTCTAATTCATAAAAATGAATGAAAATCAGGGGAGAGTGTAGAATAATAAAAAGCAATTATTTTTTTTAAGCACCAAGGTATGAGTGTTTCTTAGGTAAATGAACATTCATGTCTCTTTCCCTGAATAATACACTTTGAAAAAAGGAATAAATCACTGCCTCTTTAGGCAGCATTTTATGACCAGTAAATGAACTGAACACAACATTTTGTGGAAGCTAAGGTCTACTCTCAAATTGAAAGGGACCTGGGTGAGAGCAAAGAACTATTTATTTCTTGAAGAACAAACTCTCTGGTTCTTCCTTTGCTAGCCTTAACACATGTTTTTTGAAGCTCTTTCAAAAGGCAACTCCAGCCCAAATTACATAGGTATATAAACCACTGACAAGCTAATAAAATTTGAGGTATAAAAGGGCAGTTACAGAGTTGGTCTTGAAACCAAAGTCCTCCCTAGACCGGGTCCAGCCCAGTTTCTCCACATAACTTCTCATTGCCTCCCTCTGGGGATATAGAGAATTCACTTTTATAATCTCTCCTTTTCCTTCATTTGTCTCATGCCCCTCCCCCATGTCCTCTGAAGGACTCTAATGTTCTGTCAAAGTGCAAAACTATTTTTACCACTGTGTTCGGGAATCTCTGGGCACAAACTGTCTGCAGATTAGGTAAATTACAGGTGCCCGGGGTTCGTGTTACTCATTTAGCTGCCACAAGTTTAACGCATTAATCTACCTCCTCTGAATTTTCCTTTCAATCAGTCAGCCGGCCTTCCTTTGCCTTCTGTTCTTTAGGGCCACTCAGTGGCCTTGCTAATTGATTCATCTTTTACCAGTAGACTGGACTAAGCTCTGCAACTTTCTCTCCTTCTGCTCCACTCCCCCACATTTTTTCTACTTCCTTTTCTCTCTTCTGCTCCTTCTCACTGCTGAAAAGGATAATCATTTTGCAGTTGGACTTAGGTTCTACTTCCTCAGCTATAACTGAAACTGACTTTTTAAGCCCAACTATAGAACATTATAGTCAATATAACCCACAAAAATCTCTTCACCAGCTTGTTTATGCCCCATTCTTCCTTGAGTTTCTTCATACTGTAACCACTATTCTAATCCACAATTTTGCTCCTGAGAAATACCTTCTAACACCTCAGCAACTTCTGTTTCCTAACCAGACTTTTCATTGTTGTACATGTCAGTAGAACCATATACTTTTTCTTCAAAGTTCCTCAGTTCAAAGTTCGTAGCTCAGTTAGTCATTGGTATGATTTTTCTTTAATTGAAGCATCATTGGTTTACAGCACTGTATATGATTCAGAGGTATCAGATCACACCCTTCAGGTGTATGTTCCACAACATACCCACCAAGGTGCCAAAAGTCCTTCACCATAGTCATTGTGTTCCCTCCCCACGTTGCTCTCTTCTCTCTCCCTCTCCTTCAGGTAGCCCGAATTCTGCAGTCAAATTTCTAGGGTTTATCAACCTCTGTCCCCCAGTAAACTGAAAATTTGTTGCATTCTTAAATGCACAAAACACTATTATCACTAGTTTTGCTATTTTTGCTTCCATAATACCATTAATGAAAATAAGTTCCTCAATTTATTGTAAACATTTGTCTCACCAAATGTTTTTCAATTAATTTACTATGGTTTATGAAGTAGGGGAAGGTGGGAAATTAATATTTGTTGAGTATATATTCCATGTCATGGATTCAACATGTATTACTTCATCTTATGCTAATTACAAGTCTGCAGTACACATATTATATATCCTATTTGATTTCTTATAAATCTGAAGTCTAGAACATATCATTAAGAATGTTTAGTACTTAGATTCCATCTTATTCCAAAGCTTTTTCCTTTCTAATACATCTGTACCTTCCCAAAGGCTCATAGCTAAAATCCTCTTGTTGACTCATCTAGCCACAGTCCTTTTCCCCGCCCTTCTTTTCATGGAGAAGAACTGGACATATTCAAACTTTTTGAGAGCCAATGGAAATAAAATGCATTCACACATGATTAAGCATGAATAAGAATAATGTGTGGTAAATTATTTGAAAATTTTCATTTCGATGACTAACTTAATTTCAGATTTTGCCATGAATGTACTCTGGGTCCCTGAAATGATTTATTAATAATAGTTAACACATTTATTCTCACTTTTACCAAAAATCCATTTGAATTATTTAAAGCTTGGAAGATTTCAGCTTACAAAAACCTGTTTTGAACCCTTGTCAGGGTCTGTCTCCCAAGTTCTTCTGAAAAATAATGTAATTGCAATTACAGGCATCTCAAATTTTGTAAACAGTTTGAGTTCCAAGAGTTCATTAGTTAGTTGTTTGGAGTCAGTGTGCATTTTCCCATTACCTAATCTAATAAAGGACGGTTATTTCCCAAGCTGGCATTTCCTTTTTTTTTCTCCTCCCAACCCACTGCCCCCCTCAGAGAAAAAAGCAACAACAAAAAAGGGGAAAAGCTGTTTAAACCAAGGTGAATAACAGCATTCCCTTTATTGGCTTGAATTCTAGAAAATGTTGAGGCAGGGTTTTGTAATTGTATAAGGAGTAATAATTCAATAGTGAAGACTGAGTTCACACAAAGAAATGCCCCACTGCCTGAGGGGTGGCTCTTGACCAGCACGCCAAAAATTTTCTACTATTTGTTTAGAATATTCTCTTTCTACACTTGGAGCTGACTCTTTCTCCAGTGGCAACACTCAAATCCAGAAAAATCAAAAGGGAAAGAAAGCACATTCATAATCTTTAGCAAGTTTATGATATTCAGATTATCACATCTTTACCTTGTATCCCCAAAACTCAGTGGTGAATCTAAGAATGGAATTACCCCAAACATTATTTCTATTATTCAAGCAATAAAATCCCTTAGAGGCAATATTTTTCTCAACTAAAATGTTTTCTATACCTAGTTCCAGTAATAAAAATACACTTTTCTGTACCATTTTTAAAAGTGATTTCACAGTTTTTAAAACTCCATCTTCATCATGACCTTGGACAGTATGGGTATCTTGCCATTAAAGTAGGTCTATGGAGTAAAAGAAAACAGAACTTGAGATAGTAGGGTTAACTAAGTTCTTACAGGCCCAAGGTGATCTTACTCTAGGCCTCCCACATCTCAATTTTAGTGCTATTTTTCATGCTTTAATCATACAGAGTCACACTCCATGATAAAAGGAATTGTTTTTACAGCCTTATCCTTACTGCCAGGACACTACCTGGCAGGAAGTTGCAAAAAAAAAAAAAAAAAGTTAAATAAATGAATTTCCATCATTGTTATCTCAATAAGCTTGGCAATAATGCTATATAACTTCACTGGTTAAAATAACTTTCAAATTAGCTTCACATTATAAGATGTAGCAAAGGGAGAGTATGGGTAACAGCTAAAGGTAATTTTCCGTAACAGATGTGAGCCTACACCCTGAGTTGCTGGAGATTCCACTCGGTAGTCTTCAATGCTTATATCAGCAACCAGAAGACAACTAGAAATGGAACTACCATTAAAAAAGAAATGACTTCTTGTTATTCTTCTCTGTGCTTTTTTCCTGTACCAAAAACCTAAAAATGGTTCTCAAAATCTACTTAAAATTATTCAACTGCACAATAACAAAAACATAAAAATAACCCCCAAATGTCAAAATCTAACACCCCAAGTCTGTGGCTCAATAGAAAGTGAATATAAAGAATTATCTTATAGAATAATCAACTTGACACAAATACGTAGCTAATTTCTTCATTATCTGATCATTGACTCCTAACATTGTCTTCTCTCTATTCAAAAAATGTCATACTAAACATGCAACTGTCATAATTTGAGATAGAATAAGAAGACCTAATGTTTTCATCTAGCTTTTTAGGGATTGACTAGAAAAGTCAAAACCAAAGTTGACTATTAATTCCAAGGGCCATTTAATGGTGGGGAGAGTCTTTCTAGAACTCTGGAAGGGAAAATAAAAGGTAATAAAAGAGAAATAAAGAAAGAACCAGAAAGGAAAAAACAGAATAGGGGATGTATAAAATAACAAAACATTTTTTAAAACTCCAACAGTTGTACTTTATTTCTTTCATAAATGATAACTAATGTTCATTAAGCAGTTAATATAAGACTTTATGGCTAACATGCATGATATTATTTGACCAAATTCTTACCAAATTCTATAAGTCCACCACTATGACATTGAAGAAGTGGAGGTCTAGTGCCCATAAATAGAAATGAACTTAGCTAATACTTGAAGGGAGTTCGTGGACTTTAGGACCCCTGCACTTTATTGTACTGCCTCCCCAAGCATGGAATCATGGGATAGCTGTGATTACAAATTCTGTTTCCTTGTTTGTGCCTTGTTTGTTACCTTTCTCATCTAAATCCTCTGGAACAACTTATATGGAGTCAATGGGTAGTAAGAATGCAAATGGGAAGTCGTGAGAGCACAGAGTGTAGAACAGGAGCCATAACAGTGGCACCTTCAAGTGGGGGGCACATTTGAATCCTGAAATATCAAGTAACTACTGTGTGAATCTCACTTCCACTACAACTATTTTTAAAGAGAAGTTACTACATGTATTCCATGCCCATCCTCTGTCCACCCCTTACCTCATACCTCAAAGGTCCGACTGCTCTACCATGGAGGGGAATAGAATTGAGATTTTGGTTACCACCACCTTCCTCCCACAAAAAAATAGAGCCCAGGAAGAAATCTGAGCACCCTCCAGCCACCCTCTCTAACTCCCAAATCATCTTACAGCCTTAGTAAAAGAGAGGAAAGAGATTTACCTGCTGCTATTGAGGCTGAAGCCTGACAGTCATGTCTAACCTTTGAAGGACTGTAATGGTTATAATCACAGGAATAGCATCTTTTTGACAGGCAGGAGAGAGAAAAGAGCTGAACCACTCTGCAAATATTAACCAGGCTATTTTGGAGCAATGGCTATTGACTTTGAAATCTTTCATCATGGGTCTATACTTAGAATTCAGATGAGCCTGGGGGAGGGGACTGGGGCAGTGTTAATCCCCAGTTGTTTTGAAGTTGTTCTCTAAGCAGGTTCGCATCTAAACTGTCCCAAGTGGAAGCATCCAGTGCTTTATTTCAATTATGTGATTCTGGGTGCTTTGTTTTAACCTGCTCTGCCTACAGGTTGTCACATCATCCTGAGTGTAACACTTCTCACTTTTCTTTCAAACTAGATGTTCTAGAGATCACTGGCTGTAATCACATTGGGAGACTGATGCTCCATGACAGCTAAAAGTTGGATTGAGTTTCAGGAGCTACTATATATAAAGCTAGGGCGACTTATGTCACCGCACTAATTAAATGCCATCTGGGTGGTTCCTCTGGGTTTTTTGAGCCCATCACCCAGTCCATACGGAGTCAGAGGCCAAGGAGGAGAACATGATGATGGACCTTTTTGAAACTGGCTCCTATTTCTTCTACTTGGACGGGGAAAATGTTACCCTGCAGCCGTTAGAAGTGGCAGAAGGCTCGCCTTTGTATCCAGGGAGTGATGGTACCTTGTCCCCCTGCCAGGACCAAATGCCCCCAGAAGCTGGGAGCGACAGCAGCGGAGAGGAACATGTCCTGGCGCCCCCAGGCCTGCAACCTCCCCACTGCCCTGGCCAGTGTCTCATCTGGGCTTGCAAGACTTGCAAGAGAAAATCTGCCCCCACCGACCGTCGGAAAGCAGCCACCTTGCGCGAGAGGAGGCGGCTAAAGAAAATCAACGAGGCCTTTGAGGCGCTGAAGCGGCGGACTGTAGCCAACCCCAACCAGAGACTGCCCAAGGTGGAGATTCTGAGGAGCGCCATCAGCTACATTGAGCGGCTACAGGACCTACTGCACCGGCTGGATCAGCAAGAAAAAATGCAGGAGCTGGGGGTGGACCCTTTCAGTTACAGACCCAAGCAAGAAAATGTAAGCCCAGATTTCGCCGGGACAGGGGAATGCAAAAACTGGTTAGACACATTCCTTAGGGCCTTAACCTCCAGGGGCTTGTCTCCTTTCCGTCCCCCTTCCTCACTCGCCCCCTTTGCTCCCTCTCTAATGGACCCCCAGTGACCCGAGAAGACGGGGTGCCTGCAATAGGAAATGTGTACCCGGCCGAAGGAAGTAGGGGAGACACCCCTCAAATCCACCCCCCTACCCGCCCCCGTCCCAACCCCGGCCCCGTAACCGGTGTTTCCTAATCTTCTCCTGCCTTGGTTTTCTTCCAGCTTGAGGGCGCGGATTTCCTGCGCACCTGCAGCTCCCAGTGGCCAACTGTTTCGGATCATTCCAGGGGGCTTGTGATAACTGCCAAGGAAGGTAAAGTAAAAGAAAGGGAACATCCCGGGAGGGGGCTGGGGTGCTCGCTCGGGGAGCAAGAGCTGGGAGCAAGAGCCCAGATGCGCCCTGATAAAAGTGCGCTCCAGGCGCGCGAGGTAGGGTCATCCCGCTCAGCTCGTGATCTCGCGCGGGACGCAAAGATGACTCGTTCTTCCTTGGATGCTATGTTCGTGTGTGTGTGTGTGCGTGTGTGTGCGTGTGTGTGTGTGTGTGTGTGTGTGTGTGTGCTTTCTGCGCTTAGGAGGGGCGAGCATTGATTCATCGGCCTCGAGTAGCCTTCGATGCCTTTCTTCCATCGTGGACAGTATTTCCTCGGAGGAACGCAAACTCCCCTGCGTGGAGGAGGTGGTGGAGAAGTAACCGCGGGCCGGCGCTGGAGACGTTTTCCATGTTGCAGGAAGATCCCACCCTCCCTCCCTCGCCTAATCCTTTAGATTAGGTCACATTACATTAATATTTGGGAACCCAGACCCAAGAGTTTATGAAAGGGAAGGAGATGTTTTCGCAAAGAAACTTGTGCACACTCAGATGAAAATCCTTTCGGAAATCCTTTTGGGCTTTTATTTGTGGAACCGCGAGTGGCTTAGGTCTTGCTGCCTTACTTTGTTTTTGTTTGGGTGGTGTCGTGATATATTTTCTCTTATGATGATCTTTTTGTGTTTCGTGCAAAAGAAGTTCATTCCTGTCCAAAGCAAAGTGGGAACGCTGAGTGTAAATGTTAATGCTACTGAATGTATTTTTGTAAACAATCTTAGTACTTTCATTTTTTATGTAAACCTAAGAAATATATTTTAAATGTGCAGTGGTGTATTGTATATACAATCTGCGAGGATCCTGCTATTGTAATATTAAAAAAATAAGTTTCTATATGAACAAAATTGGTCCTAATTTGAGTCATCTGAAAAAAAAAATATGTTTGAGGGGATGTGTACCTAAATAAAGAGAAGCCACTTGAATTTAGATGCCACACTGGTTTAAAGGGAGGGAAATGGGTTGCTTTCCTTGTCTGAATTAAACTGGACACATTTTTAATCGCATGTGGACCTCACGCTTGTAGTTAAAAGTGACAAATGCCCAGAAAGAACCTGTCCTGTCCCCTGTGATCAGTGTCTTTCCCCTGGTCATGACTGTCCTTTATCTAGACATCTGGGTAAGGTTTACTTACCCAAGTTAAACTGAATTTCCATCTAGCAAAACCTCATTGTTGCAAGAAATCAACAAAAACTCTTTGCTTCTCTGCCTAAAAGACCTTCAGCTAATTTAGCCCAACATACTTTCCCTTTTTGACTTTCCAGGACTGGCTCTTCCTGAAGAAGTGTTAGCCTGAGGTCCCCAGGGGCTGCCCTGGCCTCCAGCCGGGTCTCTGGCTTCCCCCTCAGTTTTCTTGAACTAGACTGGTGACTGAAAGACTGGAGTATCTTCAAGGCCTCGTGTGGCTTGGGTTTGTTTTTCAAATAGAAAGATAAAAGAAGTGAACAATCTGTCTCTCTAGGGGTGATGGGCTTCTTGAAGGGGAGGTTGCTCCAGGGGAGGAAAGGGTTAAATGGTTGAGGGCAAGACAACAACAACACACATGAAACCTCTTAGCTGGACCAAATAGCAAAACCCCAGAGAGGCTTGAAGTCCCAGGAGCTCTTTGCAGTGAGGATTTTACAACGTGTGCCAGGTTTGTTTATTCTGTAACCTCAGGAAGAAACGACCACCAAGAAACTCAGTGGGACGTGAAGCCTAGGAGAGGAGCAAGTCACTGCATTGGAATAGCTACCTCTCTTGTACATTATGTAAATGGCAACTTCGCCTCCCTTCCCCGTGCCCCCGCCCCCAACCCCAGCTCTTAACTTCTTCCGTGGAATCCCTCTTTCTTTCTGCCATGGCCAGTCCTCAGTTCACAGATGTTGAATTCAGCATTAACCAATTCAACTTTGCTTCCTAACTCCAGACCAGACCTGCCCATTCCCCATCACAAGTTCCATCTACCACCGCAGACAGAGCCCCCTGAGGGCACAGAGGAGTAACTTGCCTGTTTTCCATCTCAAAAGACCTCTTCCTGGGGGTAGTAATAGTTTCTTTGTTTTCTGGGCTTAGGGGTAGTTCTAGTTTTTCCTGAGATACTTTTTAAATGCAGAAATGTTGATAAAGGAGACAGCCATTAATTTATAAAATCCCTCTGACAAGTTTGAAAGAAGCAAGTGGGAGTTTGGTGGATGTAAAATGCTGAGCCTCAGTGGGTGTCCAAGCTGCCTCTGTAGAGCCCTAAGCTATCTATCGCTGCTCCTCTCCTCCTCCTTTATAAAATAATGGGCACAACTATAATAGCACTTAACTCCTGGGTTGTGAAGAAGATGCGCTGAGATAATGTGTAAACTACTTAGCCAAAGCAGCCATCAAAATAGACAGCAGCTGTCTTTATTTTTCATTAGTAAATTTAAATTGACCATCAAGAGGTTTTTCTTCTGCCCAAAGCCACACGTCCTTCAAATTCAGTTTTCCAACCTTTGCCAGCTCTGGCTATGGAAAATGTTAATAACAGGGAGATCAGCAGCAACATAAATGAGTCATTCTTATCATTTTATATATTAACTCATATAATCATATAACAACCTTTGGGACAGGTACTATGATTATTTCTATTTTAGAGGAAAGAATCATTGGGAACAGAGAGGTTCCTGTGGGTGTAAGTATAGATCCTGGGCTTGGAGTCAGTTATTATCAATGGCTTCAAACATGTTCTCTCAGTCACCAGGCATCCTGGAAGAAAAGCCTTGGGAAATTAAGAAGATACCTTTATGATCGATATAGAATAAAATGATTCTCTGTGACAATTATTTTCCAAGAACTTTTTGTCAAAAGTAATGAGCAAGGGGACTCAGAAATAAGGCCATTTAATTTATAAATGAGTGGAAAAGCACTTCAAATTATCCAAATCAAAATGTGTGAATATGGCTGGGTAATGGGTATATCCATTAACCATGCTTATTGATGACTTTTTCCCCCTGAGAATAAAGAGCTATCTCCTCAATATGTATACATATACACCTATATTTTTAAAAATTGTGTTCATACCACAACTGAAATTAAAAATCAAAATTGACCAGGTCAGCTCACTTACTATATTATTGCACATATATTTATATGATTTGCATTATTAACTGCTTAGCAGAGATTCTTTTTATCAATCCATGGAATTTACTTGCTGCCAGATTTTATTCTCTATCTCTCTTAGCTGGGTAACTTGAGAAATTGTTTGGAATATGTTTGTGTATAGATGTCTCTTCGTTAAATAGAGCAAATATTTCCTGAAGACTTCAAGTGACCTCCACTGCTATAACTGACATGTTAGGCTTTTCAATGAAATCCTTGGTATGTTTGCAATTAAAATGTTTTTTATTTACTATTAATGATGATAATCTTTACTTAGGCCAAAGCCAAAACAAACAGGACCTTCTAAGCAGAAAATCAAGATGCACTAACTTGGTAAAGATAAGTAATGTAGGATTTAAACTGAGACTTTTTCAAGAGGCAGGCATAATGTTATCATGTTTAAATAATGAGTGATTTTTTTCTTTTTTCATATTACTGTAGAAATAATTTATGGACATCAAATATTAGTTTTCTCAGACTAACTTTTATCATCATAACTATCACTGGATTTCAAGCTTGAACATAGTGGTAATTCATTTCTATTTAATCAATTCACTTTTTTTTTTTTTTTTTTTTTTACTTTTTCATGTTTTGGGAGTAGAGTGCTGGAATTCAGTCTTCCCAACTCCTCTGGATACTGACAGAGAAGCTTTAGGTTGCTAAAGTGAACTCTATCCTTGTATGGTGCTTTTGACTTGGAATCGTGTTTTTCTCTTAGTAAAAAACATTTCATTCTAATTATCCCTTTCAAAACCTCTACCCACAACATCCTATCTGGAAAATTTTGTTCAAAATACTTTGATTTAAACTTGAATTCTCCATTTCCTAATTGCATACATTAAAATTAGCAAGAACATGGTTTTTCCTCAAAGAGCCAACCCATCAATACAATTCTCCAACACAAACCCTGTAGTCACTCTCTTAAACTCAGAAGAAATGTTATAAAAGCTTTCCCTGCATCCTAGAGGGTTCTTTCTGAAAAAGCAATTTTGGGCAAGTTTAGTTCAGAGTCAGTCTTTGAGATGGAATTACTATGCCATGTGCTGGACCAAAGATAATGCTGCAAGAACTGGCTACTTTTTCTACTCTCAAGGCTGCTAAAAGTCCTTCCCTAGGCCTTTGATCTCTCCTGGGAGTCTTCTAATTCAAGCAGAGACCAATGTCTTCCTCAGCTGTCTTTTCCACAAATTTTTCCAGCAGCTTTGGCAGGTACTAATGTGTTTACTTAGGTGTGCTTAGCTCCCAGAGCTAACAGCAGTTTGAAATTGTTTAGCACATTGTGAAGTCATATATAATAAGCAAAAATCTCCAGAATAACTCCTGTGTCCAGGAGTTGATAAGGTAGGTGTAAAAGTGAATTGACATGAATTTATCTTTCTGTGTATTTCTTGTTTCTCCCACCAATAAAAACAAGGAGAATTTTCTATCTATAATGCAGAATTCCTAGTGTTGGCAAAATTTACTAGGAAAGGAAGCTCTGGGCATCATTGTCTGTTGTGGTCTGTCCATCAGCACTAACATTGTTGCCGTTATGCTTAAACTAAAATAGATTCTCTTATTAAAAAAAAAAAAAAAAGGATTGCTAGGTTGATTACATAAATGTCTTTTTTGTAAGTTATAAGAAAAGCAAGCATGTGTTTATACTTCTTCAAAATGTAAAATGGCAAAAAGTGTTTAAATCATCTATTTCATCTGTACCTTAGTTGGCATCATCTATAACAGCAGGCAGTGGTTGAGTTTTCTTTTCCTCATTTGCCTACGAGACTTTCCTTGCAGGTAGTCAGTGTTGGAATATCATTTCAAATGATATATATATATATATTTTAATGTTGCTTACAAATGAAACAAACACAAGTTTTCTCTGCATGAAAGAGAATCCACTTTGCTGAAGAAATAGTGGAAAACATTGGCCTTTTCCATGAAGAACAAAAGCTAATCTAGCATGATTTTAAGTAAAGAGAACACCCAGGTAATCAGTAGGTCTTCTTACTCAAAAAGTTAATTTTTCCTGGAATTACTCATTTTGCTCTCACATGGTCCCTGGGGAGAGTATCAGAACCGCTCCCTAATTGGAGGACTCCCAGCCAACTTTAAGGTGCTGACTTACGTCCTCCTTTATATATACTGCTTTCCATATTTTTAGGTCTTCTCTCTCCCCTGACAAAATGAGTTTTGTCTCTTTTTTTTTTTTTTTTTTTTTTTTTTTTTTACTCTGGGGCTCTGAGATCTTATTTTCAGCACTTGAGCCCCAAGGGTCCTCAACCCCAGACCCTGTGCTCCCCTCACACACCCCCTCCCCTTCCCCCCCCCCCAACAGAGCCTATTAACCCTCCTGGTGCTTGCATTTTCTTGGCTTCTTCAGTTCCACTGCCTGCAGCACTCTGGTAAATTTGTTTTGAGATCACCTTACCAAAGGCAGCCCTAACCTCTGAAAAGATCGTTACTTACAGAGCCTCCTGGTGACAGCGTCTTCCCAAGCCCAGAGCAGAGGGAAAGATGTCCAGACACAGCTTATTTGAGATTGTGGCAGTAAGGATTCCAACCAAACCTGACTTGATTGAAGAAAAAAACAAAATCCACCTCTAGGAGGACAAACTCTCCAGAGGGGATACCTAGTTTTGACTCTGACATGACCTGGGGAGAATTATTTACCCTTTGAATTTTGGTTACCATCTTTCAAAAGTTGATTTAGTAATAGTCCCCACAGTCATTGTGTGTATTAAATGAGTGAATTCTTGGAAAGGGATGAAAGCAGAGCTAGGCAAATAGTCAATAACAACTAGCTACAAATATCCAGCTTGAGGGGAAAAGGTACAAAGCACATTAGGTGTCTGGTGGAAAGAAATCAACAGAAAAGTGAACAGAATGGTAACATGTATCTTCCACTTAAACTCGAAGGAACAATTTTCTCTGTGCCCAAATCATAAATCTGCCCCCAACTCTGTGTTAGCTGCCACAAATATGCTAACATCTGGACTCCACAGCCAAAGACAGTGGTAGTAGAGCTGCTGATCACAACATGAGAATTCCTGGGTGAGAGTATCTTCCCACTATTATATTTCAGAAGGAGCAACATATATGCTTGCAAAGGTTTCCACCTGCATAGATAGTCTTCCATTTCACCTGGGTCCTTTAGGAACTAGACTCATACATATTCATTTCAAAGACTTGAATACTTGTTAATAGTCCTAAATAAGATGCAGATGGATTCCCCCTAGCCAGACAATTAAGCAGCTAGTTGGTATGAGAGGATATGTGCTTTTTAAGGTGTGTGTGTGTGTGTGTGTGTGTGTGTGTGTGTGTGTGTATGTGTGTGTGTTAGGGAAGCAGAGAGGGAATAGTGATAGAAGGGACAGTGTCAGGTAACAAACCTTAGTGACTGGCACACTCTTACCCTTGACTTTCTGGCTTCACTTTGGAAAGCTGATCTCAACTCTGAGAAAGTTAGCACTTCTCTTGATCCTGCAGACTGGGGATCGGCCAAGCAGAGTTGCTTTGTGAAACTAAGTTTACAAAAAAGGTAATAGAAGGGAACATTTCCCCCACCCTCAAAATAAATTTGCAGACACATCACTTCAATACTTACTGAACTGGATGACAGAAGTTAAGGAGCAAGAATTCCCTCCTGTTTCAGTAGGGTAGCAAGTCCTGGTCAAAAACATCAGACTACTTAAATGTATTTGTGTAGACCTTAAGTAATTGTTTCTCCTACCTATAAGCAGTGGGCACACACATGCCCCCAGAGGTTTAAAGTGGGTTAAAGGTGGAGAAGGATTGGCAAAAGCTGATTAATAGTCATTCTCACTTAAATGACAATTATTCCCTTTCGACTTCTAGTCCCCAAAGTTTCAAAGCCTCTGCTGCAATTGCTTTTCGGGAAAGCTTTTGTGGCCGACGTGTGTGAAGTTAGTCAGGTTTGAGGAGCAGGAAATTTTACACGAGCTGCGAGAAATTGCTGGACCGGCAGCTGGGACGCATCTGTAACGGTGTTAGTTTGCCTGAAAGCAGAAAATTAGCGACCCCAAAGTCCAGCTTGACTGTTTAGTCTGTGGAAATGACTGGGCGGAGCAGAGAGAGAGAGAGAGAGAGAGACAGAGAGAGAGAGAGAGAGAGAGAGAGAGAGAGAGAGAGAGAGAGAGAGAGAGAGAGAGAGAGAGAAAGAGACCTGTCCCTGGAAAGGGAGCTCATTGTTTAAAACAGGGGTACTTTCATTACAAATCTTAGGGGCACAGTCAACCAACATGCCTCTCAGGCCTAGCAAAGCCTGGCACAAAGGAGAAGCGCTGGATAAACACACAGAAAGGGAGACAGGCAGGAAGGGAAGATTGTTCCTAGTCCTCTGGCCCTCAGTGCCCACCTCCTCTTAGATGAGCAGGCATCTAGACAGCACCCAAAGCAGTCGGATCCTGGGGAAAAGAAAATGCTCTTTCAACCCCCAATTACATAGAAACTATAGGATGACAATCTCTTCAGAATAAAATAGATTTTTAAAAAATCCATTGAAAGTGTCACTTGAAGTTTCTAGCAACAAGTAACTTGTCCATTGATTGGAAAAAATACTGAGATAATTAAAATTCATGGAAAAGATGGACAAGCACCTAACAACAAGGAGATTCCACTTGTCTAGGATGAGGAAGGCAGATTGGCTTCTGCTGTCGGCCTAGAGTAGCGCAGTTCTATTGAGTACTTGTTTTATTTAATGTGTGAGCAATTACGAAACTTGGGACTTCCTCCTTTCCTTTTGTCTGTGACACTGTTGGAGATCCCTTGGTTTAGGTAATCTAGAGAGTGCAAGGAAATGGCTTGGCGAGACCTCCCCCGCCTTAGCAGAAATGCAGTAAAACCATTAGAGTCAAAGGAGCAGTAAACAGCAAATTGTCTCTAGAGGAAAGGCGGAGGTTTGCCCAGACGGCCCGGCGGGGGTTGCGGTGGGATATGCTAATAGTACCCGGCCACTGGGGCCGGCCTCCCTCCCCCAAGAATATATAAAGAGCCCCAACCCCAGCGCAGCGGACCCAGGCCGAGAGGCGTCTGCTTTTGTTAATTACCGGAGAGAGCTACCCAGGAGCTGAGCCTGGGACTTGCCCGCCCGCAGCGGCGGCGCCTGGCTTGGGTTTCTCCCCTCTCTCGCAGCTGTCTAGGTGCACTGCCTGCTCCTCTGCAGAAGATGGACATGATGGACGGCTGCCAGTTCTCGCCTTCTGAGTACTTCTACGACGGGTCCTGCATCCCGTCTCCCGAGGGTGAGTTCGGAGATGAGTTTGAGCCAAGAGTGGCTGCCTTCGGGGCGCACAAAGCGGACCTGCAAGGCTCAGACGAGGATGAGCACGTGCGAGCACCTACGGGCCACCATCAGGCTGGCCACTGCCTCATGTGGGCCTGCAAGGCGTGCAAGAGGAAGTCCACCACCATGGATCGGCGGAAGGCAGCGACCATGCGCGAGCGGAGACGCCTGAAGAAGGTCAATCAGGCTTTCGAGACACTGAAGAGGTGCACCACCACCAACCCCAACCAGAGGCTGCCCAAGGTGGAGATCCTGAGAAATGCCATCCGTTACATCGAGAGTCTGCAAGAGCTGCTCAGGGAGCAGGTAGAAAATTTCTACAGCCTGCCAGGACAGACTTGCTCAGAGCCCACCAGCCCCACCTCCAACTGCTCCGATGGCATGGTAAGAGCTAGTTCTGGTGCCTGCACGGCCTCCTCAGTCTTTTCCAAAAATCTTATCTCGTTTAAACCCGGCATGACAGCCAAATATGAAGTGTTTATTGGTGGCTGTTGGAGGTGGGAGTGGGGAGGCAGTTGTTATAAGAGAAGAGAGTTGTCACCTTTAGGAAAATACCAGAAACAGCAGCCCAACTGGATTTTAGCTTGACTGCCTACTTAGGTGTAGGTATGCATTGTGGGAGAGGGTTTCTGTGTGAGAATGGTGGTTGCAAATGATCAACCAATAAGAGGTTTCCTCCATTACTCAGGTTATGTCCAAAATATGTCACCAATGGATCTTGTCATATTCTAACATCTGAAGGGAACATTCTGAAACTTCCACTGCCACAGGGTTTATAACCTAATGAAGAAACCAACTGAAGACCCTCATGGCCCCAGCCACTCTCAGCTGAGCCCTGTCTGGGAAGATGTTGATGCATTCTTTTCAGGGGACGTTTGCTCCAGCGCTGCCAGGTTTTAATGCGTTTTTGCCCTGGGAAAGTGTTCTCTCCCTGAATTAGTGTGGCTTCCTTCTCCTCCAATCCATTTTTCATGGTTAACCCAATGCACATTGCTGCTCGTTCCCACCCCCTCTTCCTTGGCTGCTCCTCTCCTGTTCTCCAAGCACAGAAATTGACCTCAGTGCCCTGGCAGTTGGTGAGGGCAGCCCCTCCTAAATCAAAGCAATGAAGGTGATTGAGAGAGCTTAATTTACTGAGCAAGTGGCAAGTGGGCGAGCACTGCCTCATCCTGTTAGAGCATCTTTTGCCAAACTCTAAAATCTGAACTTTTTTTTGTGTCCTGTGTTTTAGCCTGAATGCAACAGCCCTGTCTGGTCCAGAAAGAGCAGCAGTTTTGACAGCATCTATTGTCCTGATGTAGCAAATGGTAAGAATTGATGACCCCAGGGCTTAAAGATCTCAGCCTGTGAAGGTTCTGTTCTTCCAGATAGTATGGGGGAGGGAAGAGAGGTAATAGTCCTTTTGGGGAGGCTGTGGCAGAGCAAAATAAACTCACATCACCTGCTCAAACCTCACCACCCACACAGATACATGTACACGTCTGCATATGCAGCTTTGTGAGAAATATCACTGAGGGAGCTTCTCTGCTGCCCATCTTCATCCCCGTGAATTGCTAATATTTGTTGCAAATTTCTGTACATCAGATTTTCTGTGAACACCTGGCCTCTGGGTATCACAAGGGCTGACCTACAGTTTAAGGGAAACATAATAAGTTCATCTATTTGGGGATTTTCAAAATGTTTTTTCCTCGTTTTCTTTTTAGTATATGCCACAGATAAAAGCTCCTTATCCAGCTTGGATTGCTTATCCAGCATAGTGGATCGGATCACCAGCTCCGAGCAGCCTGCATTGCCTCTCCAGGAACATGTGTCTCTCTCCCCAGTCGCCAACATCGATTCACAGCCTGCAACTCCGGGGGCTTCTAGTTCCAGGCTCATCTATCATGTGCTATGAACTGGAAATCTGTTCTAGGTGAGCCCTGCCAAGAGGGCCTGGTACACAGGATTTCTTTTCAGGTGTAAATTTGTAAATATTATCTTGCCACTTTATAAGAAAGTGTATTTAACTAAAAAAGTCACCATTGCAATTAATACTTTATATCTTTTCTTCTCTTTTGCCTTCCCTTTCTTCCCCCTACTCCTCCTCTTCTCCACTCCTTTCTCCTTCTCTGCTTTAGATGCTTAGTTCCAATAATATTGTTTCTGATAGGGGGCAATTCATTGGAGATAGTGTGTTGCAATGTTTAACTTATATTTTTTATACATATTGCTGTGGTATTTAGATCTTTATTTTTTCTTTAAAGCATTAGAACCAATTACAGGGAACATTAAATATATTTAACTTTTGCTTTTCTCTTTAAACCTTTGGTTATATTGTATTAAATGAAAATATAACAATACTGCCTAATGGTATATATTTTGACATCTTCTTATAAGAAATGCATCTTCTTAATGTAAGCACAAAATAGTACTTTGTGGATAATTTCAAGATATAAGAAATTTTGGAACTTCCACCATAAATAAAATTGTTTAAATGAATGTCTGGTTTGTGGGTTTGTGAAGGGACACTCCTCATGAAATCAGCAGTCACTTGCATGAAATCTATAAGGTGAGACTAAAAATACTAAAGCAGTTGACTTTATAGAGAAATCTGAATATTTACTTAATCGTGAACTACATTTAGGTCCTATCAATAGTATAAACAAAAATGTCGAATTTCTATTTCTATTTTAAACACATTTCAAGGGAACCTGCTAAAATAAAATTTTCCTTTGTCTTATCACCATACCACATGATGTTAAGTTGCGTGTGTGTGTGTGTGTGTGTGTGTGTGTGTGTGTAGGGAAGGTAGAAATTATTCAGGACAACAGCATATGTTTAACAAAAAGAACACACAACAGTACAGCATTTTAACACCTACAATATATTAAGTCATTTTACTTTATTCAGCTTTCTTACCTGCCTAGAAATATCTTGATACATTAATATATTAATATTTTCAGTAAGATATTAAAAGGGATTGAGCTAATTTTTTTGGTACTGTTAAAGTGCTGGCATAGAAAACTTTGCAGTAAAGTGAAGCAGACTACAATTGACTTCCTCTTTTTTATAATCGTATAACTTCATTGTCTTGATCATATTTTATGCTGTACATTTTGTATGTATACGTTTGTATGATGGACATATATCTTTTATTGTTTATCACTTTAAATCTCCTGTAGAAAGAATCAAGATTCTTAAGTGAAACAATTATGTGAAAAAATTAGATTGAAACAATCACTGGGATGATTTTCACAAGTCTAACTCTGAGAGAGTTTAAAAGGGAACAGCCTTGAAGCATCTCAAGTAACTTCGTAGCGAGCAGGTAGCTTTAGCCCCTCATTTTACAATAACTTAAAATTGTTAGTGGTTTGTAATCACATGTATTCATCAACCAGAGCATGTGGACTGTCAATCACAGTTCTCAGGGGGGTTTTCCCTTCTTTTTAATGGGTATTTCTTGTGCTTGTCCAGTCACGAGTCTTAAAGGATGGAAATTATTCCAAGGGGGAGGGAGTGCAGAGGGGCTCGGTTCAAAAAAATGATAAATGCTGTCACTCTCTAACACCGTGTCCTGATGTGGGACATGGCTCTTGGAACACAGGTAGGTCTTTCTTTATCCATGATTTGGGAGTATGAGAGTTTCAAGTGAAGAAAATTGAAGAGAGCATAATAGTCAGATACAGTTTCAATGTAAGTTGGACTTTATTAGACACAGAGATAGGTACCTTTTCTTCTTTTTATACTTTTATGGAGAGGTGGAGATTTATTAACATTCCTAATAGAACCTGAATAAGATTCTATCCAAAAAATGGTCTGTTTTCTTTTAAAGTTCAATTTTAAAAACCATCATCACTCTGACATATTAATAAAAGTAAGCAGATAAAATAATTTTTAATTCAAGTGACTAAAAATTAGCTTATCAAATCCTAGTAACTTCTAGAACTTCACAAGTGTTTGATACCATATCATACATTATATTATGTTTCAGAAACTTTAGAGTTTTTCAGTCATCTGGATGTAATGCAATAATGATCAATGTATAATGAAAGAAATAAGCTCTGTGCCAGGTTGTTCCATTGATTCCATTTCTGATGTATTAACATAGAAGGCAGGTGTCTGCTCTACAAGCAGCTCAGCATAAGCCATCATATGTAGTCATATATACTTTTTGACAAAGGACCTTCCAGAATTGCTTCTATAGTTGTCCAGATCCAGAAGTCTTTCTATCTTCAAAGGAGTGGAGGGGGAGAGAATAGTGGCTGGCAAAATAGTCAAGTAGCACAAGATTTTGCCACCTATAAATCTCCTGGTCTGTCAGACCACTTCACCTCAACTCATGGAAAAGATGTAGCCAGTACTCAAATTTCTAGAAGCAACTCAACTGGTAAAATATTATCTTTGGTATCTGCAAACTTGATGGGGAGAAGTTTCTAAGGAAACAAGAGTCAAAATAGACTCTTCTCATGCGTGGGAAATGCGAGCTCTCTGATTATATAGGAAAAGTGGGAAGTACTGTTTGGAAGCAAGTTGTTTTATAAATCAAGATATCTTGATTGTCCCCATTTTATTATTTAAAACTTTTTAAAATTGAGATAATGTTGTTTTACATCATTGTTTATATTTTGGAAGTATATTATCCCCCTATCCCAGTGTTGACGTCATTGTGCTCCCCCCATCAAAGCACCCAAGTTCACCATTAGTTCATTTTACTCTCTCCCCACTTTGTGTTCTCATCTCCGGCACACATCCTCCACATTGCATCAGTTCTCTAGTCAGCTTTCAAGGGTTAGTTTTTGAATTCGGCTTTATTTGACCCTTTGTTTGGTTTCTCTGTATTTCACATGTAAGTGACATCATCTTATATTTGTCTTTCTCTTTCTGACTTACTTTCCTTAACATAATCCCTCTCAGCTCCATCCATATTGCCATAAATGGCTTAAGTTTATCTTTTTGATCATTAAGTAGTATTCCATTGTGCATATTTATATATTCTTGAAAGATGCAAGTCAGATAAAATTAGTGCCTATATTATACCCATAAATTTTTCTTTAAAATAGCATTCCTATACTTATCTGAGAATATTGATCACTGAAATTCCATAAATTTTTCTTTAAAATAGCATTCCTATACTTATCTGAGAATATTGATCACTGAAATTCTTTCTTCAGGGTAAACAATCAAAAGATTACAATAGCAACTTAATTCTCTGAATTTCAAGGATGAGAATAACATTAGAATACAGTTATTTGTAACTCTATAAAAAGTCCTTTTTTTAAGTGGCAAAATAGCCCTGAAAATATCAACACAGAATGTTCCCTCATTGACACAATAACTACAGAAATCAAATTCATTTCTTTTAAGAAATCTGATAGATATTTTAGTTGACTAGTGATTTAGTTGTTTGATATGGTACATTTGCTGAGCAAAAGGTTTAGCATTTAACCTAAAGTCTAAACTGGGTCTAAAATTATTAATGTATTGCTTTCTTTTTAGTTTTCCTTGTCATATCTATAAAATGGGATAAGAAATGATAGCTTATGGTAAAATTATAAATAGTCACCACTAAAATTATTAGCATTCAAGTCTTTTGCAAATAATCATTTGTAACAGGAAAAATAAGGCAAAACTTATCTCCATTTATGCTACTTAATTCACTTCATTACAGATTAAGTGTGGACTAATGATAAAGCAGCAACTAGCAATTATTGAGTGCTTATCATTATGCAAATTAGGAAATTGAGGTTTGAGGAGTGTACTAATTTGTCCTAGAAAACTCTATTCGGCCTGGCTATTTGGGCTTCTTCACAGTACATATTCTGGGAGGCTCGGGCATATGTTGCATGGTTTCCTATGACCTGGCACTGGAAGGACCCAAACATGACTTCTGCTACAAATGTATACATGACTAGAGCACATTTGCTGTACGTGACTAGTATACATTTGCTGTCTCTATTTCCCTACCTTTCACTCTGTGATCTGGTACTGTCTCTATCACTGTCCATACTCATAAAAATCTTAAAATCAGTGGATGATTCCATTCTTGGGGAAACATAATTCTAGCCCAAATGTATTCCTGATCTTTAGATGTGTATATCTGACTGTTTTCCTAATATCTTTTAATATCTCAATGACACTTCTCAAAGAACATAATCAATGTGCTCTAAATTAAATTCATGATATTCTGCCTCTCTTCCTACTTCTAAACGTGGCTCCCTTTCAGTGTTGATTCTCTCAGTGAATGACATCACCATTGATGTAAACATGAAACTTAGGACATACTCCTGATACTTCAAACTCTCTTCCCTCTTGTCCAACTCATTTCAAAAATCTTATACATTTGTTCTTCGAAATATCTCTACCCTCAATCTATAGCTATTGCTATCTGAGTGTAACATAATTTCCACACTGTAATTTAAGAAATCAGTGATTGTTTTAGTCTTTACCTACAGTTAATGGAACAGAATTTCTCTTGTACTCCAAAAAGCTATCTCAAATTGGATATTTTATAATCAAGGTGATTTTAAGGTCAAGTAAATTTTGATCCTAAACAAAGGTAAAGAAAAGAGATTTATTAAACTTCTTTTATGCCAGAAACTGGGTATCTCATTTATTGCCAACCCTCATCACTAGTTGACAAAAATACTTACTTCCATTTAAGGAGTGTCTATTGTGTCCCTGGAACTGTTTTCAGTGTTTGATATGCATCACATATAGCTAAGCATAAAAAAAGCTCAGGAAGATGAGTGTTTCTAGGTCATAGCTAAGGATGGACTTAGAAGAGAGATAAATGACATGACCAATTTATTAGTGTTGTTCTTGTAAACTCTGCTCTTACAGATGTATACAGCAACTAGAGAGGTCAATGAAAACCAGAGGTGAGGCATGCATTTTGAATAGTGACCAAAAGCTTGAAAATGATGTTTTAGTATTATGGTAGTTTTATGGGGAGAGGGCAGACACAGGAAGACTAATTAAGAGGAATTTCTAATAGCCCATGCTCAAGGCAATGTTGTCTTTAACCCCCACTGAATTGTTCAGCACAAAAAGGGGAAGGGGTTCTCAATGAAAGTTGTTGACTGATTGAACCACTGAAGTTGTGTCTGCATGATGCCAGACATCTGGATAGAGAGAGCAAAATCCAGTCATCCTGATGTTAAGGTTACATGATATGTTGCCATCAAACATTTAAAACTATTAACTGTTTGACTGCCCTTTTCATCCAGTTGAATAACATTGAGTTAACTCAGCTTGTATATATACCAGTTGCTATTCCTTGCTTTTTAACCAGGAAATGATTAATCAGATTTCCATGGAAAAATGAAAATTTTATATTATGAAGGATGTATTTTAAATACTATTTGCTGTGATTTCCTTTTTTTTATTCTAAGAATAAAAATGGATTGGGTGTCTCAAGCTTACTGCATTATGGTTCTCTAAGTAACTATTAGTTTTTCACATCAAAGCTAACTCCTTGAAAATATTTCACAGACAATTAAACGTTAACACTTTCCTTCTGTGCACATTAAAATGTGATATAAAAGTGAAGCATTGTAATACCATATTCCATTCACTAAAAGTAAATTTTATCCTCCTAAACAATTATATTGCATATAAAATCTCAATTTTGATAAAATACTACTGCAATTAAGTAATGGTGATGACATAAAGTAAATACACTTTTGCTTTTTGAAAAATTATATTTAAAGTAAATATAATTTGAAAATAAGAATATTAATTTATCATTGAAGATAATGCCTTTTAATGAAATTCATTCATGTCCAAATACTAACCAGACTTGTTGCAAAGTCAAAGATTGAGCAAAACAACTGTTTAACTGGGTGTTTTGTGTGCATGATACCAAAGAAATTAACTGATGCAGGATTGGGATGGGCCTTTTTTTCTTAAAGAAGTTTCTGGTTTTTAAAGTTACTTTTTCAATATCTTGGTTAGTTTTACATTCTGAGAATAGGAATAACAGTAACTGGGAAGAAGAGTTCTCTACACAGGAAAGTAACATGGAGAATTAAAATAATTTCCAAGACTAACTAAACGCAATACTCCTCCTATTTTAGCGGTCAATACATTTTGGGAAGTATGTGAGTTTGTGACTAAAGAATATTAAAAATTTGGGGGGGGCCTTGTTTGTTTTTCCTACTAGGTTATTAATTTCCTGAATGCAGAATTGTTCTCCGTATTCTTAGCGCCTAGTCTTGCTTCAACAGCATAAAATAAATGCTCATTCAGTAAGTTTCTCTATTTCACATCCGTTTGTACATGTGAGTAGAATCTCTCTTGGAGGAATTCAAACTTCTTTCCATATCTAATTGTAGATCAGAACATCCATCCTGTTTTAAATATTATAATCTCTTTCAGAAAGACAGGATATATGATATGAATAAGTCCAAACATATTTAGAATCAATTTAACGTGAGGAAGTGAAGCGGAAGTATCCATAACCTTACAAAGACATCTCTTTACAATTGCAGGCTTAATAATAGAGTTAGAAATAATTGCACAGAAATAGTCTGCTAACATTTGAATGGCAGATAAACATTTTTTATGAAGTTGCATGAAGAATTCTGAATTAGGCTTGTTATGCTGGAAGGACGAATGTCTTTTACATTGACATATTGCCAACTTAAAGCATCTAAAATCCCTTTCAGAATTACATATAAACAAGAATCATTGCACCCACCTCTGAGCTGGAATGTGACAGCTGGTTCAAGTAAGCATAGCAACACTACACAACAATGGCAAACAGGATGAGTGGCTTAACCAATCAAATATAGAGCATCAAAGGAAAACTACCCCAATTAGATTTCTGGTCAGGACAGAAAGGTTAAGTGTGCTGTACTGTATAAAGCCCCTAAGATCCTTGATGACCGCAAAGGTTGTGATAGTCTGGCCAGCCACGTTCAAGATCTATTTCAATAACTCAAGAGTTCTTTAGCACCGCATGGGGACTTTCTGGCTTTCTGATCCATTAAGAAGAATGTAGACAACGATAGCAATATGTAGTGATTAAGAGAAAGAGCTGTGAAATGAGAGTGACCTTGACCACAGCACAAGTTCCCAGCTTACAAGTTGATCAAGCTGTTTTCCCTCTCTGTGCTTTATTTTCCTCAGTTACACATAGAGATCTAAGTACTCACCTCCTAAGTTGTTTTTTGGATTAGTTACATTTAACATGCATAAAGTGCTGAAATTAATTCCTCACATATAGAAAACACCCACATGTATATGGAGATGATTATTTTTATTTTTTAATGATCAGCAAATCAAAAGAACTCATACAAAATGCTGTGGGAGTCTGAGAAATAGTTCCCAATGTACTAAATTATACTTAGCCTAAGAATCTGACAAATTATTGCCCAAGAGATAATCTGGTTTAACTTCGGTATTGCAGTAATACTAACACTTTAAATATCATAGCTGGAAGTTATATTTAGGTGGAACTAGAGAAACCATAAACATACTAATTTTCCTTTGCTTTGTTTCTGTCTTGCAATAAATATTTAATAAAAATTTGAAAATTAACTGTATCAGAGTTTGACTCTAAGATTTTTAAACAGATATTAATGATTATATAAGATGTTACTAGCACATTCATATTAAATATATTGTAATAAAACACTTAAAATCATTATTCCTTTTATTTTGGTTGACTTGCAAGTTTTCATAAAATCTTACTTTGAAGATTAGAGAAGCTCTCTTCTCCATCCCATCTTCCTTCTGAAATTTGCTCTTCATTCTTTGAATTAATAACTAAAGAGAATTTGAAAATATTTTCACAATACAAATCAAATTCTAAAATATTAATAAGTATACATGAACATATAATAAAGGTTCTATAAAATGATTTTCTATTAATCCTTAGAGAAAAAAACTGAGTTATATATTGAAATCATGTATCAGTGATTGGCATAAATAATCTATGATCATATCGCAATCATGGTACTTTTCAGTCTCTCTGCATTCATATGACTGTTTCAGCATACACGAAGAAGAAATTCTTACTTGAATGTGATAGGCAAAATTAATAGTAATATGTAACAAAAGCAGAATGGCAAGACTTATTGTTCACTGAAACGAAAATTCGTAAAATTCTAATTGCTAGCCTAATCCTCCACGGAGGTCAGTTCTTAAAATCCTGGCTATTATATTTCATGTGTTATATTTACTTCAGCACTTAGGAACTTTGACAAAAGAATTGAGCATCTCTGGTATGTACCGTTCTAGCTTTACTCCCCAAGCCATATTACTTGCTGGTAAGTTTAAGGAAAATCTGCTACTTTCATGGGTAGTATTTTTTTCAATTGCTTTATGTTCAGCCAAAAGTAATGACATATAGAATGTCACAAACCCTTTCCTGCAGTACTTGCACTATATATTCCTAGCTACTAATGCACAAAAAATAACAGTATACTTGGATAAAGAAACTATGGCTATAATTGCCTCAATTTTTTCCCTTTTTTAGTTTTTCCCAAGTTTTCTAAATGGACTTCAATAAAGAAAACAAAAAATGTGCACAACAACTTAAATGAGCTCTTCTGATATTAACATTATTCAGTTCGTAATCTCTATTTTAAAGAGTCTACTTTTGAAAGCAGTCCTAATATTTCACGTGCATTTGCACGTAGATGCATTTATTCTCAGGAGATTTAATCATAAGAGGAAGAATGGAGTGGAGAGAAGGGAGAGGTATAGGAGGGCAGGCACTGGGATAATGGCCAGCCATACTGAATGCGCACTTAGCTCTTACAGGACTCTGACTCAGAGACTTTTCAAAAGCTAACTGTTGTGTTGCTTTGTACCTCTGCCCTACTGTACTTAAGATACTTGAAATTGTTCACTATAGAATTGTTCCTCACCACATATTACTTATACTCAGCACGCCTTTGAGAAAGACATTGCTAATTAAAGACATAGAGAAGTACTGATTTCATCATCAGACTTGATCCCAAGTCTATTTCAGGGTCAAGAAAGAGTATGAATAATTAGAACTCCATAATCTCGGCTTTTCACTAGCTAAACCTCTAATGCAATGATTACTGTTGTATCATAGTTTATGTCAATACTCTATGATTTTAATTAATTTTTGCAACTGTAAGACAGTCTTATTAATATATACTAGAACCTAATCAACATCTTGATATGGATTTACTATCATTATATACCTACTGTATCAGCCACCCTCACAGGAAAAAAAATAGGTATTTAGAGTCATTTGGAGACTATTACAGAAGTCAGAATTACATATAATATTAGTCTTTATGAAGGCTTGAAATGAATAACTTGCAAAGCTTAATAAAATCCACAAAATAGCATGAAGATAACAACACTTTATGTTGACTTCTCTAATCAACTGAAAAAAAAAAAGACTTCCAATGAAATGGATGGACTGGCTGTAAGTTAATGATGAAGAAGAGAAGCTGATTGAAGAAAATGTCTTGGTGGAACTGTTTTGAAGTAGAAATATGAGAGATTGTTAGGAATGAAGCTGTATCTGTAGAAAATCCAGAGGATGAAAGAGACACAGAGACACCTGGAACACATTCGTCCTCTGCTCCTTTCTCCCTCATAATCACTTTCTAGGTTTTTTTCTTGATTTTACCATACTGTCTTATACTTTCATATTTCAAATATTCTCCTGGTGAATTATGAACCCCAAATAGCTGTGAGTAATGTCTGTAATGCTTGCCTTCTAAAAGACTTAAGCTGGGCTGCATAGTTTATAGCTGATAAACTGGGAGTCAATCTTTCACTGCAATGATGTATTCACTGCACTAAGAAGCATTTCCATTGTAAATTAATTCTTGAAATGTTGGACCATAAATGTCATCAGTATCATTACCCAATCTGCTCCCAGAAGCAGTGACTCTGTCAGTCTGCTGCAGGTGCTGGCTTCTAAGAGCAAGGTACTCCAAACCAAACACATTAAACCATGACTCTATTCTTAAAGGCAATTCCTTTCAAAGGTCTCTTTACTTTGTGCCGCTTGGCAAAAAGATTAATGGATGCCATTTCTGATATGCAACTGACTTTAGGGTTTTTCTTTTGCCCTTTATGAAGGAGGCACTTTTGAGTGCCTCTTAACAAATATCTTTCCCAAATGGTCCTTCTTTAGAAGGCTCTCCTAGTTCAGTTAGAACTCCACTCTATGCCCCTCTCTGGAATACATGAACTTAAAAGTATAAGTAGTTCTGAAGCTTTTGTTGAGTCATCAGTACACAGAGAATTTCTTAGGAATTATGTGAAGGTATACAAGAGTCCAACAACAGAGGAGATTACACTTTTAAAACAGGAAAAAATAACAAGTGAAATCAAATTTAGATGTTGGCAAAGATATTAGAGGGCCCTCATTAAACATTTTTCAATGTTTATTAAGGGCAAGAATGTTTTTGCACATATCAAGGTAACATGAAGTACTAAATCCCTTGCCTACATCTAGTTGAATAGAACATCATTTGGTATATTTGGATGGAAGAGAAAAGATTTAATATTTTGTTTTAACAAACTTATTTAAATGTATATGCACTTGCATGTATAAAATTATTAAAGATCTCAAATTATTTAATAGGGAATTAAACTCAAGTTCTTAAAAAAGAATTGGTAATAAAGAACAGTTTTTATGGGAAATAGAGGGTGTGGAGTAAAAACCACATTCACAGTCAGAAGTAAATTGACCTTTAGATATGAATTTCAAGAAAATACACGAAGTCTAGTTAGGTTGCTGAGAAGAAAAAAATTACTGACGCGAACAGATCTGACCTGTATAAAAACACAGGCGCAGGGATGGGGTGGGGTTGCCTTTGGGGAGATGCATATTATACCAATTGATGGAGACATGGCCCTTCATGTTTTAGGTTAGGAAGCTAGCACTTTAGAAGTAGATCCCAAGATGAGAATTAATGTGCAAGTATTTTAATTAAAGAAATGTTCCCTGGAAAATTTGGTAAGAGAGTGAGAATCAGAACAGAGGATGGAAAGAAATTAAAAAGAATGTGATTTTAGGCAAAGCTCCAGCATCAGCCTCGTCTCATGGGGATTTCTGGAGTGTAAACTATAGCTCAGAATTTATCTCCAGTGCAAGATGACTGAGCTTTCCCTGTGTGGCATGTCAGTCATTGGCTAAGGGCCCTGCTGGTGATGCCCCGGGAACTTCTTGCTCTCTGCACTTTCAGGCAACCTGCTTGTAACCAGTGCCAATGCTTTGTGTAGAAATAAGACACACAGAACCTGGAGAGAGATGCAAAGACAAGTTCAAAGGGATCAGAAGGGACGTGGGGAGAGCAACACCATCCTTACCTTCTCCTTTAAAATGTTACTGTCTCTTGTATGAAACAAAGTTATAGAAAGAGCCAGGTGAGGGCTATATCAGAAAGGTAAATCTGACCTTAGGCAGAAGTGTTTCCAGGGCTCCTAAGATAATTAAAGATAAAACCAATACTTGGCCCCCCAGTAAAAGAATTTTTAAAACATGAAAACTAGAACAGGAGCTAGAGTGTTTAGGGATATTTTTCATTCTAGTTTTCTTTATGCTCTTTATAAATAGAGGAATTAAATAACTTTGGCATGCCCATCACATCACATTACATAAATATGATTCAAAAAGAATAAAGAAGGACGCACTGGGCATAGTTCAGAAGGATGAGACACGGGGAGCGGATGGGGGACAATATCTTTTTTTTTTTTAAGATTTATTTATTTATACATACAAGCTGGGGTACAGGCTAGAGGCGTGGGGTGGCGAGAGGCTTCACCAGAGACAGAGTGGGGAGCAGAACAGGCAGATCAGAAATACACTGCTGAGGGGAGCAGTGGGCGAGGCAGGAGAGGTCGGCCGCGCCATGTGGGATTCTCCCTGGCCAGGCGTCAAACTCGCATCACCGCTGCCGACAGCTCCACAGCGCAGCGCTCAACCGCTGCGCCACCAGGGAGGCCCAACAATATCTTTTTTGAATTAAGCTTCAGTCCTTGTTATGATTTGGCCAGTCTTCCCTAGTTAGAAGACATCCAGGAAAATAATGTAAATATGAATTATTTTTTGTCTCAATGCTTGTTAGGTATAATTCACAAATAAAATTTGTCTATATTTAGTGAACAGTTTGATGTCTTGATACATGTGTACATTGCGAAATGATGGCCACAACCAAACTAATTAACATGTCCCACAATTCATGATTTCACATACCTCACAAAATGCTCACTTTACCATTTTCTTCTTATTCTTTCTCTTTTTGTGATGAATCTATCATTTAGTAAATTTAAAGGCATACAAATGTTTCCTGGTTACTGTCAGCACTGGCAAGAGAAAAACAGATCTGGAATTTAAGACTTTATAAGGGTGCAGGTATAAATATGAAGTGCCGATAGGAGTTATGATCCAATAAAGAGAAGAGGTAATAGCATAAATAGAATAAATAGCACTTTGATTGAATGATTCAAAACCTCATTTTCTTTGTAATGACCAACTATAACATTAAAGTTATAAAAGTTGATCCACTTCCAATCATATTAGCTGGGAGTAACAGAAAACTCAAGCTATCATAGTTAAATAAATAGGAAAGCACAGAAGTTAAAGCATTAGATCTGGAAACAGAGTTTGTAGATTAAAATCCTAGGTAATAAACTTGAACAAAAAATCTAATTTCTCAGTGCATCTAAAAAATTGGAATAATAAGAGCATCTACTTTATATTAAGTTGTGAGATTAAACTTAGTATTTGTAAATAACCTGAAATGTACATGTACATAAAAGGTACCAGAAATATAATAAATAAAATACAAATAAATAACTTAGAGCTTGATTTTTAGGTTTTGTAAATAAGGCAAAAAGATGGTTTTGTTGGTCATGGGGATTTTTTTTTTTCTTTTCGTGTTCTTTCTTTCTCTCTCTCTCTCTCTCAGCACTTTAATAAATGAATGTTCTCTAAGCGCTTAACTGTGTTCTCACTGCTTCAAATCCTTGTGTTACGTGTTCTCTCAACTATATTGGTTCGCTTTTATACCAGAGAATTTTTGTCATGGAATTTTGTTAATCCCTCGCAGAAGTTACTAAAGCAGGTAGAGACTGTTTCTTTCTCCAACGGCACAGCCTTTTTTGGAAAGAAGTGAAAATTCCCTTTATATGAAAGTGGCATACCAACTATTTTTCTTTATGTTTTGCACCTGGCATAAAATTCAATCATATTTCCATATAAATACATGTAGTTCTCCATCATGCTTTTAGAAATCAGTGTAATTTTCTACTATATGACTAAACCATCATTCATTTTATACTTCCCAAATTGATGAATACATAAATTATTTACAAACACAATGAAGATCCTTGTATATAGGTGTTTTGATATCTTTATGAATATACTTAGAAACCGTAATCAAGAGGTAAAGTATTTGATGTGGTATGATAATAAAGATTCAGAGGATTCAGGGAATTGAGAAAAAGGATAAAACATATTAAACTTAGACATTAATATACATTGACATTATGTTGAGCATTTGGTAGTGAAATGTAACCACATGTGTGCTTAAAACTGGAACTGAATATTTAAAATTCTATTTGACTCATCCTCTATTTGACTCATCCTCATCTACTGTCAACAAATTCTGCCTGTGTATAAGGAATTTCTGATCTACATTTTAGAATTGAGCTTTTTAAAAATGAATAGTACTGCTGACAGTAACCAGGAAACAAGAATCAGCAGATATAGAATGAAAGAAGCTAAAATAAACAGAAAATAAAATTTTGAAACACATTATGCAAAGAGAAGAAAACTTCTAAAAAACCCATAAAGATATCTTATTCGCCCAATAAATATTTGCAGGCTACAATGTGCTGGGCACTAGGAACTCAGCAGTAAGTAGAACAGATGGAAAATTCAGGCCTTGTGATGCTTAGAAGTTACTGTGTCAGCAACTCTCCTGCCTGCCTGTAATTATGCAGGTGCCTCTCTTTTCTTTCTCCTTTTCTTAATAAACTTGTCCTTTCAAAATGTTAAAAAGAAGCTATTACATCATGAAATAAGAAAGAATCCTAAAAAAAAAAAAAGAAGAATTTGAAGAACAAAACAGAGCTTCTGGAAATTACCTCTATAAAAATGAAATATTCAAGAGAAACTTTGAACAATAGAGTTAAAGATACTTCCCAGAAAGTAGAAAAGTGGGAGCAAATAAAGAGAAAATATTAGACATTATATTTGACTAGGCCAACCAATTTGACATCCATATAACAGAAATTCTTTTAAAAGGCCAGCAGAAAAAGCAGTGGAAAGGAATCATTAAAAAAAAATCATTAATTCCAGATGAAGAATAGGATTTGTCAGATTAAATGAGTCCACTGACTTCCCAACACATTGGGTAAAATACTGGCCCAAATCAAATAACATCAGCATGTACTTTCAGAAGATTGAGGACAAAGAAAAGATTCTAATACTTTCCAGAGAAAAGAACACAGATTTTTTTCCACTTATCAGTATTTGAAAAGCAATAAACATCTCACACCATACTGAAGGATAGACAACAAAATCAAGCCTTGACAGTTATATATGAAAATGATGTCCCATCTCGACACTTTCAATTAAATGTGAAGGCAAAAAATGGACATTTTTAATCGACATGCATTGTTTCAAAAATTTGACCTTTTTTCAGAAAGTTTCTGAAGAATGTACTTCCCCCAGAGGAGAGAGTTGACAAAGAACAGTAAGGCATAAAATTCTGAAACAGGAAAGCAAACCCAGGAATGGGCTAATGGGACATTTCGTGGGACAGCTATTTGTTTGGCCAATCAGATTGGAGCAAGACAAAATTCTCCACAAGAAAACACCTCCAGGAAGAGAAAACTGAAGAATGTCTTCTGCTTTTGAACAGATTGATAAGAGATTAGCAAAAACATGAAGGGGGAGGAGGAGAATAATATAAAAGTACAAAACGCTCACACAAAAAACAAAATAAGCAAAAATTAACCTTCAGAAAAACAAAAAGACATGTGGGGCAGCCTCGGAGGGAGGGCTGGGTGACAATAACCCATGTGCTACTTGGCCCTTCTGTAATAACATTCACGCTATCTTGAACCCTAAGATCGGGAGAAATCTGGAGCAGGGATGACATCATAGGCTGGCCGGTGTGTGTAGTTCTCAGCTGATATTGATCACGAGCTCTCCAAGATTTGTTAGTTATCGGGTGTTACATTCAACTGTGGGCAGACCTGTGACTTGCTTTGACAAAAACGTGATGTAAGTGACATAGTGTAGGGCAAATGAAAGAATGATTAGGAATTTCTGCCCTACCACCATTAGCATTAATGATAGAAGCCTGCGGTCCCACACGTGTGCCTGAAGTAGGGTGTGGGTGTGCGTGAGTGGGCACACCTGGGCCGGGAGAGACTGGGCCTATAAAGGCGGCGTCACAGAGGACTCCCTGGTAGCGAGAGATAACTGGGCGCAGTGGCAGAGAGAGCACGAGAGAATGCCAGAGAACCCAGAGGGAGTGAAGATTCCCTGGGCGGTAGGAGGCCTGCCAGCCTCCTGGCCCCGCCCCCCTGCCTGCCCTGCACCTGGTTGCCTCTCTACAAATGTTGCAGAAACATTAAAAGCCTGAAAAATCCACCGAGGGCTCCAGGATTCCTCCTTCACCGTCTGCCTGGATCATAGAGAACCTGCTCCCTGCCTTGCTGCCACTACATGAAGTATGGGTTCTTGGACCTAGGACTCAGAAAGCCTTGCAGTGGCCACCTTTGCCCACTTGGATCCCAAAGGCAATCATGTGAGGAAGCTGAATCAAGTGTTTTGAAGACAGGGGAGTGCACGGAGAGACCCTGCCGCTCCAACTGCCCCAGCAGAGCACAGCCCCCGACTAAATGCAAGCACGGGAGAGAGCTCCAGGGAGACCAGCAGAAGAGCCACCCAGTAAAGCCAGAACAGTGGAAGGTAGTAAACTGCTCTTGTTTTAGATGATTAAATGTTGGGGCACACTGCTATGCAGCAGTGGCTAATTGACATAGCATATAGTTCCTGATGTGCCACTTCAGTAGCATGTCTTCCCTTTCCTGTCCACGCTGACACATCTCACCACGAATATTTTCTAGCTGATGCTTTTCCTAAGAAACTTAGTATTTCCATCACTGAAAAAAACTTTTTAACTTGGTTTCATATCCCCTTGTAACATACACTTAGTACTTACCCTGGGTCAGGTGTTTTTGTTGTTGTTTTTTAAAGATTTATTTTGCATGCAAGAGCTGGGTGTAGACCAGAGGGGGCGGGGCAGGGCGGGGCGGGGTATGGTGTGAGAATTCACCAGAGACAAGAGTGGGGAGCAGAACAGGCAGATTGACTAAAATACACTGCTGAGGGGAGCAGCGGACAAGCCAGGAGAGGGCTGCTGTGCCATGTGAGTCAGCTCCCTGGCCAGGGATCTAACATGTGCTGCCTTGGCCATCATAAGCTTCAAGTGGTGAGATTTAACCCCTTGTGCCACCAGGGAGGCCTCCCTGTTGTTGGTTTTTACTTGCAATCTGGCCTCTGACTTCATTTCTGATCATTACTCCATTCCATTTCTTGACCTAATTACAATTTTCCAATTGTGTCATTAGTCTCCTGCCTCTTCTCTTGAAGATATTGTTCTCTCTCTAGAATAATATTTCTTCCTAATCAGCCTCACAAATGCTTACCTAAACACATTGTGAAATGTTACTTCCTTGCAAAGTTTAAAATTTGCAGTGTGGGATCCCCAGTGGCCAGGTGTTACTCGATTTTACTTAGCATATTCAAAACTTCTTTATTTTCATCTCCCACTGGAGTCTGAGCATCTTGTGCCCTGGTTCTGGACTAACTGACAGTTTCCACTTTCTCCTGGGCTTGAGTATGGAGATTGCTCTCACGGTTACTTGCTATATTATTTTTAGATTTGAGAAATCAGCCTTTCACCTGGTCTCCACATTTGTTTAAAGAATCATCTTCAGTGGAGTCCTGGACTGATGGTGCTGTTGAAATTTTGACATTTGTGCCCCAGGATCTAGTAAAGGCCAATCTCTATGCCGTGTACTCAGGAGACAGTCTTACCCAAGCTTTTAAATGTTCCAGGTCTTCCTTATGCATCTTTTTAAAGAAGCGCTTTCTTTCTTTATTTCCTTTTGGTGTTACCCTGCTGCTTTTAGAAATATTGAGTTCAGCTTTAATAGCATTCCTGATTCTTCAATTACTCCCTTTCATCATTTGAACAAGTAGGACTAGCACCATTTGCTGGATTTGGATGTCTTGCTCTTTCTTTTTCTGGTTCAGACTTCATTTTTCTTCCACATTCCTCTGGAATTTGTCTTAAGCCTGCCATGGACAGACATGATGTTCAAGGCTCTGCTAAAAGCTTCTACTATTAAAATTGTATTCACCTTTATTTTCCTCCAATCCCACACAGGCACTATTCTTCCATTGGACGTGACATTCAGACCAGGAGTGAACTCTACTTTGCTTTTGTTCAGTGTCCTTTAGTGTCTCATCGTATCTTCCCTGAGAGCCTTCCCTTGGTTTCATAGTGTCAGTCTTCCTGGAGCACATTCCTCCAGGGAATAAGTAATACCTGCACGTCTGCTGACAATAACTATCTCCTTGAAAGTTCACTAAGTAATATTTTAGTGTCTATATTGATGTTCTGGGTTTTTTTTTTTTCCTTATTGTATCCAAATTTCCGACATTAAAACTCTCTGACAGTGGTAGTTTATTCAAGAGGTTCTCAAGTGCATTCACTTTGTGCAGTTTTACTTGAATTAACTTACCTGGGTCAAAGTCAGTCATTTTCTGAATCCTACTCTTTGTGAAGCAGCCGTTTTAAACATCTTCTTAAGATCTTGCTTCTCCTTTATTAGAAGTTATTGGACCCAGTTACCCTTTGTGAGTAACTGAAATAGTTCTTCTATTTCATGTATTCTTTTTTAAGAAATGAGATCTGTAAGCATTTTTTTCTTTTTTTTTATATCCATTTATTTTGCCCTTGAGTAATTAATATCTTGTTTTCCATAGCTTTCTGGAATATCTTCTGTTTCCTTAAAATTAATGCTTTCTCCTTAAGTTTAATCTTTTGTCTTCTTTCACTTTTATTTTTCTACTGGTTGTCTGAGAAAATGGTTAAAACTTGCATTTTTAAATTATTTCTTTATTTTTGGGAAACTGTGTTTCCAAGAAATGTGTTATTTCAGGTATGGACCTCTTTAATTACTTTCATGGTCTTTAGTTTTGCAAAAGTTTCACTGGATAATTTCTCTGCCTCTAACCAAGAGAAAGAAATACCCTTTTTGTGATAAGGAGCTATGTTTTTCTTTTCATAATTCCCAAAATTGACCACCTTAATATCAACGTAATAATAGAATGGGCCTCTGAAATTTAAAATATATCACTTTATATGTAGAACAAAGAGATCACCTTGCACATAGAACATAAAATATTTTGAGAGCATCTGGTGATGGTAGTAGAAATGCACATGTATCCACATGTGGACAAGGAACATGAATCAAAAATATTAGCTTTTACTTTGCCAAAAATAAAGTTTAAGACAACAAAAAGAATGATGGCATTTAGGCAGCCGATCTAGCGCTGTCTGTTTACCCGACACTAATAATTTTAAGTCTGAAATTCACTAGTTTCAATGTCCTGATTTGAAAATCTAGATAAAAAGCACAGCATAAAAGCAAATATTTTTCTCCCTTTCAATGTTCAAAAAGTACTAATCCATTTTTCTGACTCTTTTGTGGTGCCAAGGCAGAATGCAGTCCACAGTCAAGCTACAACAACTTGCCTCTCTAGAGCCCAAGAGGACAAGTCTGTCAAGGCCATTAGCACCCATTTTTAGTAAGACAGTCAATTGCCTGAGGACAAAGCTATACTAAGCTGTGATGACCTGTCAAGGTCAAGGTAGAAAGGTAGCTTGAACTCACAAAATCCCACATCCTAAAGCCACTCAAAATGATGCCAGTTAAAAAGTCAACTATGCAATCTTTAAAGCATGCCATGTGGAACCATTTTAGCTATCCCTTAGGTTTAAAAATATTGAATAAGACTTCAAAAACAATAAAAAATTGAGTATGATGGGGAAAAAAATGAAGTAAACCACCACTGAACATCAAGTTCTAGTTAATGCATTACCAGAAGTTTCAGGGGCAGGTCCTATAATCTCTGGAGACAAACACCAAACGGAAGCTAGAAGGTACTGGGCATGTATAGTATTTTCCTCCTTAGTCTCTGAAGAGCTAAGTCACTCATCCTTGATATACAAGCCCAGAATTTTATTCTAGGGCAGTCTAACTAGACCACTAATTCTCAACCCAGACAGCAGTAATAACTGAAGAAATTTTTGGTTGTCAGTATTGGAGAGGTGTTACTGGCATCTAGTGGGCAAAGACCAGAGATACTGCTAAACATCTTACAAAGAACAGGGTAGTTCCCAGGACAAATAATTGTTGGGCTCAAACTGTCAACAATCTCAGCTGGGACTAAGACTGCTCCATATAGAAATATAACATTTGGGAAATAATATTTCTAGTTCCCACCTGGATAATCACCTCACCACAATTACACACAAGGGAAGTAGACATGGTATCCCACAGGATGCTAGTGCTCATAGGAAGGGGAAAGGTACTAGAGGGTAAAATGCATAGATCATTATTATTTTTTTTTAAGGATGAAGGTTTTTTTTTAAAGATTTATTTATTTATGCATGGAACTGGGGTGTAGGCCAGAGGTGTGTGTGTGGGGGGGGGGTGAGAGGATTCACCAGAGACAGAGTGGGGAGCAGAACATGTGGAGCTACTGAAGTACACTGCTGAGGGGAACAGCAGGTGAGACAGGAGAGGTCTGCTGTGCCATGTGGGAAGCTCCCTGGCCTGGGATCAAACTCATGCTGCAGTGGCTGCAGATAGCTTCATAGTGCTGAGACTTAACCCGTTGTGCCACCAGAGAGATCCCATAGATCGTTTTAAAATTATGTGTACATGTGGGTGCACATTTGTAACGTTTGGAATCACTAAGAGTAATTGCACATGGCAGCATTTTGGGTGATTTTCATTTGGATGTTATCTTTTTATTTATCATTTAGTTTTTCTACTATGGTTCATGAATATTTCTGAAATGATGCATTTTAAAGAGGAAATCACTTCCTTTACTTGAGTCATCCAGTTTGAGGCTAACGTGGGAAAAACAGAATATTCTAGCACATGATTCTGAGTGTTCCAAAGACACCAGACAGCCTGTGTATCCCCAGGTGCCAATAATGCAAAAGAAGTACTGTTCAAATGCTGGCAGTCCTGCTGGGAATAGAGAAGAATTCATTCCAATTATTATTATTTATCTTTCCAATTGCAACAGAGTTTTCACTGCTCTGCAGAATATAAAAGGACAAATGACTTGGCAGTTTCTTCATTCAGAGTTCCCTGGTGCTTGTATTCTCCCCTTTTGTGTCATGTAACTGGAAAGACAGAACTGCTTGATTCTTACTGTGTTATTAACTCTAAATCACATCTGAAGTGGGAGTCCTGTAAGGAGGATTTAGATAATGGCAGATTAAAGAAAAAATACAATCTAAAAATATTTGGTTTAAAATCTCATTCATGATGTGCCAAGTACCATTTTCTTTGACATGCTCTCTTGTCTCCCTTTGCAAAACTATAATCAGAATAATTTCTCACTCATATGGGATAGGGAAGAGGGTGGAGATTTCAGGATGCAGCTGGCAAGTGTATAGAAGTTGAAGAAAGTCCAGCTCAAAGAAATCTAGAATCATAAAAATCTGAAGTGACTGAAAAGAAAGTTATAATCATCTTAAATAACTTTCCTGTTTTCAGAAACTGAGACTCCTAAGTGGAGGTATATTTTGCTGAAGATCATAGTGTGTTAAGAGAAACACCAGATGTTCTAACCCCTGTACAAGTAAGTCTTTAATCTACTCTGCCATTTTCTCATCTACTGCATTATTTTTTCATCAATATTCATTGAACATGCATTCCCTTTGGAAATCCAAAAATGAAACAGAGCCCTTTTGTAGAACTAGCAGTTGAGTAAGAGGGTAGATTTCTACATTGATAACTGTCAGAAGAGTAATGCATGTCTCAAATGAGATGCAAGCACTATAAGAGAAGAAATCAATGTATGAAACATCAAAACTGCACAGAATCTGTAAACAAGCTGAAGAGGCTGTATTTGTTTAAAGGGATGTATGAGGATGGAGGCAAACAGAATTCAGGGTGTTTACACTGTCAGCTCAAGCTTCTTACTATCAAGAATGAATGCAGAGCCATTTTTTTCCAAAAAGAGATTAAGAATCAATAATTTTATGTAGAATGGTCATATTTTAAATGGCATCAACTAAATAAGACTTTTAAAATTCCTAATTTTTCATGTGCATTGTGGTGAAAGGAAGGGGGATGATAAGTAGAAGAGAGAAAAGAGATAGACTGAAAATGTAATGGGAGGTATTGGGATTGGAATGGTTAAAAATTACACAGCTTTGCAGCTGAACTTGTCCCCAAAAATCACTCCTTAGGATTCTGTTATGTTCAGTAATATATTTTTGTTTGTTTGTTTTAGAGTGAGTTAATTATTGAGCTGTCTATTTTGTATATGTTTTGATTACCTCAATAATAACTGGCACACCTTCTAATGCTATTAGTATTCACATGTACCGTGGTATCATGATTTGCATTTTTCTTGTGGATAGAGATGGAAATATCTCTGAAATATATATGCTACCCCTTTGAAACTTAGGTGGACAGTGAATCTCTTGTGACAAGTTCATATTGAAAGGGCAAAACAGATGGGAGTTGACTAGAAATCATAAAGAACAGAGAGAAGCCAGCCATGAATTATGATTGTCAAGAAATTCTCCAAAGTTATTCTGTATGAACTAGCTTGGGATATACCAGAAGACCCAGGACACTGAGGGAAGAATGGAGTTCATTTTCTCTGTCAAAGTATAGTGAAAAAAATGTTTTGGTAGGTTTTAAGCACCTGCTATCCTTCTTCAAAGATAGAGATGATATCTTTTCAGATATATAGTGACTAGAGTACAGGATGAGAAAATGGTTGTTGGTCGGGATTTTTATCCCCCACAAAAAGTGTGGCTGCTAAATGTGAAGTATTATGTAGCAATAACACTGCATAATAGACATGAGTCTGCTTTTAAGGTATTTAAAATATATGTAGGGATGAATGCTATTTCAGTCATGTATTTGCGTAAAGGGAGAGAGAAATTATGTTGCTCTTAAATTAGGGCAAAGAATGTACAGAGTAATTCACTGTGGGTGATTTTCTAGTTTCCATAATTATTCTGTGTGTTAATGGAGAAATCTTACAATCACTGGGATAAATATTTACTGCACTTACTCTGTGCAGTAATATTGTCTCCTTCCTGGGGTTTGTCAGATGAGCAATGCTGTTTCAACATATATCCTATGCTACTTTAGCTTCTCAACTTGGAAAGTTTGTTTCTTCTTTTTTGAAATGTGTTTCCCTTCTACTCAATCTTTAAATCTTCTTTTAAAGCATCATCCTCCATGAAGCCTTTTCTGCCTCTGTGAGTCTGTATCAAGAGCTTTTCCCTATGCACTTTCATAAAGTCTGTGCACATCTCTATCCCAGGCCTGGGCTCCTCGACTCCTCCTCTAGATTGTAACTAAAGCAGAATTTTATTCAACCTTAGAGCTGCAATAGCTCTCATAGCTCTTAGCATAATGCACACACCTGATGAATGTTTGTTGCATGACTAAATGCATGAATGACCAAAGGAATAAATGATTGGATGGATAAATGAGATATACTCCAGAACAGAGGAAATGACATACTTTGCCTAAAGGAATCAGGGTGGACTATACATAAAAACTAGAAATATTTGTTGGGATTTTAACACATCTTTATTTCATGTATTAAAGACATCTTGAAGGTCTACCTTGTGCCATATGCTTTTTTAGACAGCAAGAATACAGTTCAGAACAGAACTGTCAAGCCTCTATTCTTAGAGATTACAGAAGAGGGCTACAGATATTGTATACAACAAATGAACAAAGAAACAAATAAACAAGGATATTTTAGGTAGTGGTAAATGCAATGATGAAAATAAAATAGCATTATATGAAAGGAAATGAATAAAGGCAAAATTGAGTACAACTTTTCCAGTGTTTAGCTTCATCAAAGCTCTTTAAAATTTTATCAATATGCAAGCTTTCTGCTTACTCCAAGATGAATGGCAGTCCAGAATTTTCCTGAAAATCTATTTAATTAATTATCAAGGATTATTTTTTGTTTACTGGTCAAACCCAAAGACAATTTAAAAATATCTACTGGAAGCATTGAAGTAGGAACAGAGTTGTCAAAAATCTCTCTTTGATTGAATGCGAGCATATTTAATTGATACATTTCATGATTCATACCCACAGGCATCATGGTTATGTTCTATAAAAATCCCTAAATTCATTATAAAAATTGTGAATGTTTAATGAGTCAAATTTCACCCGTATTTATTGCTTAGTAAGCTGTGCTCTTCCAATAGTGATGCATGGGTTTTACATACTCAGACTAGCAACGTGTCACATTTGTTGTCCAAGACGTCACTGAGTATGAATTATACTATTCATTATTCTCTTCTGATCCACTAAGGCAAAAAAATCCACTCTCATGGTAAATTTAAGATGCCTATATCACATGCAGAAATTTTCAATTTAACTTGCCCCTTCCAACTTAGATTTTTTATTTGAGCAGATAAGCACCTCAAGAAAGCTGACCTCCTCTACCAGAACCCAATGACAAAAAATTCCTGTTTTTAAAACCACTAACAAACATTAGTGAAAGCCTACCATGTAACATGACATTGGAATGCAATGGAGTATACTTTCTAATTAGGAAGATATTAATCAAATAATTATACTGATAAAAGTTAAATTATAACTCTACTCCCCAGCTACTTTCCATTCATCCAATTAACACCCTTAAATTTCACATCATTTATTTCTTCCTCAGGGAAGAATTGCAAGGGAGCTTTCTAGACTATACAAGGTTCCCCATCTTTAGCTCTTACAATGCCATACCTTTAAGATGGTGAGGATGGAGATTATGATAGGAGATGATTGTTGTGAGATGATACCAAAGAGGTGGTTTGAGGCCACACCTGTAGTATCCAGGTAGACTGTAGATATTTTGGTCTTTATTGTAAAAACAATGGGAAGCCCATGAAGTATTTAAGGATAAGAATAATGACATGATGAGGCATGTGTCATGTTTGGAATAAATTTTGTTAAGTAAGCTTCATTCTACATTTTAATAGGAATGAATAAAAAGCCTGCTTTGTTGTGCTTAACGATGATAAACAAGCTTTCTTACCAAAACTGTTCTTTTTCTTATGAACATGTTATTCTCACAAGTTGTTAACATTGTAAACATATTTACTCCATTTTAAATAAGTGTAAACTGCTTCACTCAAAGCACAGAGCTGGTCCTTGACCATCCCCAATCCTTAAATACTTCTTACACCTCCTTTCCAGCTATATTTTCCTCCTGTAATTACCATCTAACATAATCTATATTTTACTCATTTATCTGTTTATTACCTGTTTCTACTATTGGCATATAAGCTCTCGTGGGCCAAGGTCTTCTGTCCATTTTATTTCCTTTCAGTATCTCCATGGTCTAGAAAGTTGTCTGGCCCTTAGTTGCCACTCAGTAAATTGGCGTTGAACAAAAGAATTCATGTTCATGGCATGAAGAATAAAGATACAGAGAAAGCACTCCACAAGATAAGCAGCAGAAAGAACTTAATTAGATGCACAAGCAGTGTCATGGATAAATCTCTTTTTAATGAGGTATAATTGACAAATATATAATGGTAAGATATTTAAATGCACAATATGGTGATTTAATAAACTTATGTTGTGAAAGCTTGAAAGCATAATGTTCAGTGGAAAAAATAAGATAAGGGTATAATCTTGCACATAGTAACATTTAGTTACAAAACCCATTGTCATATTCCTTACATCTATATCTACCTATTTTCAACCTTATTTTACCTGTATTCTACCTTATGCAAACACAGTGAGAAGCAAAAAGAACAGTTATGGACAGTCCAGGAGTAAATAATAAAACATAAATTAAGAGAAGAACATTGCATAGACAGGTAATGATAATGTGTCATGAGTGTTGAAATATGGGTAACCCAGCTTTTGACAAAATCCCCATAATAACCCCCACAGAAAGAGGAATCATTCTTATGGCAGTGTGGAGAATGACTTTTAGGAAACTAGGAATTGATGTGGGATGATCAATAATCCATTGCAACCATCCAGGTGAGATATGAGTGTAGATTGGACTGGAATAGCTACAGAGGTAGAAAGAAATTGAACAATATGGAAGTTACTGGGGAGGCAAAAATCTATAGAATCTGGTGTTGAATTGACTATTGGGTGAGAGGGAAGATACGGAGTTTTCAAAGATAATTCTGAAGTTTTTGATTCTGATGTTAACATTCACTAAAATGGGAAGTACTATAAGAATTTCCTAATCATTTTTAGTTTGGTTTGGTTTTATAACTTTGATGATCTAAATAAAACCCTATCAGCAGTGTTCAGAATATAATGCCATAACATTTTTCTTTTGATAGATGCTTGAATTATGCTTTATGAGATTCATACTTTATATTTTCTTCTTCACTTCAATGTTAGATAATGAATTAAATTGAGTCCAGGTAGAACTTTAGGTTATGGGATTTATTATGTCAGAAAAAAATATCTTTAATGAATCAAGACTTCAGGATACAAGGCTTTGTAGTTTACAGAGCATTACTTAAGAAAATTGAGTTAGTGATGAAGAGCATGGAGGCCGATACGTAAAATAAAACACACAACAATTATTTGCAGTTGACTGAGGTCAGTTTAAATGAAGCATCTTGTAAGAGATAAACACACATAGAAACATAAAATGAAATTTAGAAATGAATATCTCATGGTAGTAGAATTAATCATTCTTACTCCTTTCTCTTGTGTTCTGTAGCTTTAATAGCACTTAGCACATTCTGTCATGCAGTATAATTATCAGTGTTTCATGTCTAATGCTTCCTAACCGATTATAACCTCTTACTGGGCAAAGATAGTGTCTTTTTTTGTGTCTACTCTCCACTCACAATTGTTTAGTGCGTAGTAGTCACTCAATATGTTTGTTGAATTTAGTTAGCTTTTAAATTATTGATTTAAACTTCTGCTGAGACATCTTTAATAGTCTGAATTCGAAGCAATTTTCCTGTGAACATGATTTACAAGCAAGACCTATATTTGATGAACTTGCTAGACTTTAAAGCATGTAAGGATTGTGCTCAGGTAGTTTCTGAAGCTCAATTCAAAGAATCTGCTTCTATCTGACTCTTGTTCCCTATCTTCTTATTGTCCCAACCCAAATACATACAAAGAGAAACTGAAATGACTATTGCGTTTCAGCATCTACTCTTAGTATCAAAATACTATGGACTAGGGGTGAGCAGATGTTGTCAGGTTCAGCAGTTAGAAAGTCATTGCAGTAATTCAGGTGAGAGAGATGGTGACTGCGATAAGGATAATGGTCCTGGAAAACGTGAAGTCAGCTGCTGGCTATATTTTGAATGTTGAATAGACAAAATTTTCTAACAGACTGGATGTGGGATGTAAGAGGAAGTGAAACTTAGGGGTCACTTTGTTGTTTATGGCTGAAACAAATTGTAGGGTCGAGCTGCCATAGATTAAGGTGGGGCTTGGGAGGTATTGTGGCCCAGAGTTCAGTTTTAGATAGTTGGGCTTGAGATGTCCAGTAATCATCTGAGATCCTATCTAGTACTGAGTTGAGAATGAGTTTTGAAACTACAACAAATACTGGATTTGAGTATCAAACACAATATTTGTCTGTCTAGTCAATGCCATCGCCTTATAGATGAAGACACTCATTTGTAGAAAGGGTTCAATGACTTACACAGGATTACACAGCACGACTACTGTCATCATGAACAGTTGTTCTTTTAAGCTTCAGTCCAGGCATTCAATCACAGCCAAGCTCAGAACACTCTGACCTATTTAAGGGACAACCTCCCAGAGGTAATGATTCCAGTTACCTGAGAAGGGGCTTATAAAGAACTCTCCTTCCAATGAAAACATACAACTAGCACTCATTAAGAATTTGCAACATGCCTGACACACTGAGCTATGACCTCACTTAAGGCTCTCAGCAGCCCGGTGAGCTTGATCCTATAACTCCCTCCCCATTTTACAAAAGAGGTAAGAAAATCACACAAAGGTTAAGCAAAGTGCTGGTAAGGGGCAGCTGTGATTTACACCCAGCATTCTGAGTTCAGAACCTCAAGTTCCGTGCCTTGCCTTCTCCCTTCAGCTTAAGTGTTTAAGCTCTATAAAAATGCAGTCCATGCTCATGAGGGTAGCTTTGAAAGCTGGCCACTATGTCTTTTATGGCAAGTGAGGTTGTGACAACAGGTGTTGAGAGAGGGAGGGAGGGAGGAACTATCATGTATACACTTGGCATTCAAGGGAAATGGGAGATGGAATTACAGTTAAAGAACTGCAAGGGGGAAGTTAGAGTAGAACCTCCAGATTTCAAAGGAACATTTTCCAACTTAATTCTCCCTCAGACTAAATATCTTTTGGAGAAGGTCTGTTTGAATAAAATCCAAGGGACGATTTGATAGCATTAAGTGATTATTTTAAATTAAGTGAAATTTACATAGCATGTTGAACTTGTGAGTTAAGGAATAATACATGTATTTTGTTTAAATTTGCCTACAAACGAGAATTTTATTTCATGATTTTGTACTTGAAGAGCTGGAGTTTAATTTAAAATGTGCCAGTGTCTAAACGAAAGTCGCTGTTGGCAGTGACACACTAAATTAAATTGAGAACTTTTTTTTTTCAATTAGCTTGGCCATGACTAAAGAAAGCTTCCAGGAAAATCTCTGTCAGTAGATTAACCGATGATATCTCACGATGTCTACTTTCTTTACACGTGGCAAGGAATTCCAAGAAATAGGCAAAGGACATGTGTATGTCTGTCCTTTCCAACTCGCTTACCTTCAGAAAGAGGAGGTTGATTCATCCATCCAAACCACAAGGTAATGGAAGGTTGATAAAAGCTTTAAATATCCTGAGATGGAAAATAGCAGAGCCATAATGCTTTAGCATTTTTCTTCTATCATCTTTATTTTTAAAAGTCATCGTATTTATCAAAGCTGCATTTATCAAGCGGTTGACATTTTCATGTCCAAGTGATTGAAGTCTTTTTCAAGGCATTTGTCTGCTCCCTGGTGGTCAGATACAAAATTGCACTTTTAAGCAGTGGAAAACCGCATTCATGTGCTAATAGATTTCAGGGTCACATTAAAAAATAATATTTCAAATCTCCACTCAGAAATCCGTTATCTCTTTTTTTTATCAGCAGGTATGTCCTGCATTAGGCGAAATTGTTCTTAATTTCGTGGAGGCTTCAATTACCCCTTTTATTATAACATATATTAGTATATATCCTTACTTGTATACAGAATTTCTGTTGCTGAATTTCTAGTGTCAGAGCTATTGTCTGACAGATCAGTAGCTAGGAAACAAAAAAGGAGAAAAGCAAGATTAAGAATCACTCCTGGAGCTGGGAGGAAGACTGACATTTTTCACAAGAGACTTCTAAATTTTCGGCGTGGTAAGACTGTGCCAGGCCTGTACCCCTGGGCGTGACCTCTGCATCAGGGGGAACTCCTTTCCTCAGGTCTCTGATGCTGGCCCCCCACACTGAATGCGATGTTTCTGTTCCTTCCGAGGATGCTGTTAGCATCAGTGCCTGACAAACACCCAAGGGTCGTTGGAATTGTTAACACAGAAGAGAGCAACTAATAATCCAGAAGTATCAGTAATCTCCTCATCGATGACCCTAGGCTGCTGAGCGCCCTCTCTGGACCTGATAGTGGAAAACCTCATGCACTCCGCATGTCCCCATATACCTTTCTTTCCTATATAACTTCCTTCACTTCCCACTCCAGAGGGCAACCTTTTCTGAGCATGGACTGCTGTTCTCCACAAGGAGCGCCACTTGCTAACGAAGCATTTCCTTTGTGCAAATGACCTCTCGTTCTGAGTCTGGTTTTCTGAGCATGAGTAATAAGAATCAACTGGTTGGGCTGATGACAAGATCAAGGCTTTTCTCTGACTCCTCTTCTTCTTAAACAAACACACACACACACACACACACACACACACACACACACACACACAATAAACGTTCCTTGGCAGTGATTCGCTTTCCAAAATTTACCATTTTGATATCCAGTATGCCTAGAAAACCACCACTGCTTCAGCGTCTTTCCTTTTCCTCATCTGCAAGGCCCCAAATCCCTTAAAAACATAAGCACACTCACCAGAGGCAGGTTCACTCAGTACATTGACAAGTAATTCTAAAAATCCTCAAGGAGATAAAGAATGACTGTGAAACCGATGAGTTTTAAGCTTTGGGCCCCTCTTGTGGCAGCCCGTCCCAAGATCCCACAAGTGTTTCCTTAAATGCTTCCACATTACCATATGTTTCTTCACAATTTGCCAACAATAAGGTATTTCATGTAATTTGTAAAGACCAAGTTTTAGCCACTGGTCTTTTCATAGTTTTCAATAGTGGCCTTGGGTATTTTGTGTTTGGGGCAAGGGCATGTTAGTTACAGTAACTTCACTCTCATTGTAATTTTCAAAGACAGTGTGGAATGTTTCAATAAACAAGTGAGAAATGACATATTTTGATGTGGATATATTGGTCTATTTTTTGGCCATTTTAAAATGTGATTACAAATGAAGTGAGAGAACGTTCGAATTCATGAGTGAAATATGAAAAAGTCGCCAAAATGAGTGATAAGATCAATAGAAATTAATCTGATATCAAGAGGCTTATCAGATCATATCCAAAAGAGTAATTCATTAAGAAGAAAAGATAAACTTGAATGGAAGTAATTACTTTCATTGACTTGAAACTAATCTCTTGACTTGATAATAATCCAATCAAAAGGAACTGTTTAAACAAAGTGGAAAAAATGTAAATTTCTTACTGACTTGACAAGAAAAACTAAGAAGAAAATTTTAAAAATTCATAATATACTACCACTAATATGAGGACATCAGTAAGTGTTTAAAGAGTAAAGGTAATTCAAAGAGCACTAATAGTAAGATAAATCACTGAGTAAAAACTGCCCTGAGTACTTACAGTTTATATATGACAGTAGGTTTTCAAAATGTAACTATAATCCTAAAATAAACATTTTATATTCTTTTTTAAAAAAAGATTTATTTATTTATGCATACAGGAACTGGGGTGTAGGCCAGAGGTGTGGGATGGTGAGAGGATTCACCAGAGACAGAGTGGGGAACAAAACAGGCGGATCCACTGAAGTACACTGCTGAGGGGAGCAGCAGACAAGGCAGGAGAGGGCTGCTGCCCCATGTGGGAAGATCCCTGACTGGGGATTGAACTCCTGCTTCAGTCGCTGCAGATAGCTTCATAGTGCTGAGACTTAACCCCTTGTACCACGAGGGGGGCCCAATCATTTGATATTCTAAGTATCAAGTTATAAAGTTATAAGAAACTCTTCTAGGGCCTCCCCAGTGGCGTGGTGGTTAAGCGCTGTGCTGTGGAGCTGTCGGCAGCGGTGACTCGAGTTCGACACCCGGCCGGGGAGAATCCCACATGGCTCGGCAGACCTCTCCTGCCTCGCCCGCTGCTCTCCTCAGCAGTGTATCTCTGATCTGCCTGTTCTGCTCCCCACTCTGTCTCTGGTGAGCCCTCTCGCCGCCCCACACCTCTGTCCTGTACCCCAGCTTGAATGTACAAATAAAATAAATCTAAAAAAAAAAAAAAGAAAGAAACTCTTCTAAACTATCAAAAGAGGAAAAAAAAACCCACAACATTTTAATTAACCAGTTTAGAGGAAATTGCCGAATCTCTTTCTAGCCTCTCAGTGGAAAATATTGTAAAATCAATGTTATATCTGGGTGCAATTCAAAGAGCACACAGTATAAAAAGGAGTGACAAAAAAAATTAGAAAACATATTATGTATTTTCAGTTATTAAAAAAATATGTAATACATTTGGATTCTGTTGTATTTGCCAACTTTTGAAAATTTGTAATTTTTCGTGATTTTATTCTCCTTCTAAAAGAATATTTGTGGTTGGACTCTCCGAGACTAAAATTTAGGACCATGTAGAACTAGTCTTTCACTACCCTTTTTTCACTCATTCCCATATACTCTCCATGTGATTAACCTATAACTAGAAACTAACGTACTTCTTTCCAACTGCATTCCTGGGAATTCAGAAATTTTTATATCTCTGACAAAAATTCACTGGAGGTTGATAGTAATATCAAAAACAAACATCTACTGACTTGCTGACTGACAGCTGTGAAGAAACTCCCTGCTGAGAAAGTCAAATTGACTAAGACAAGGACTTCCCAGCACCCTTGGACCTAGAAGTGCGAACCCCCCCAACCCCTGCATGCCCCACACCCCATCAGTTTCTCCCCCCATATAATCACAGTGCTCCTGCCTTTTGGGTAGCCACTTTTAGGATGCCAAACACACCAACTCCCTTGGGGACTATCTTGATAAAAACTCCTTTGTGAAAAGTCGTTCTTATGGTTCAGAATTTGGCTTTCTAGATTGTGAGCAAAACTCTTGGTTTGGTCATTTATATATTCATTTTTACACCTGTTTCTTTTTGGAATTTTTCTTTAAAGTCTCATTGTCACCTACATGTAGTATAAATTTCAGTGTCCTCAAAGCTAGTGGATTGAAAGAAGCAAACTTTTCACATAAATATTTGCATGATTGTCTCTGACCTGAACCAGGCGTTTATCCAAATGGCACAGAAGGTAAGGAAGGAAGTAGAGGATTTGCTTTAGACTCAGGAAACACTGTATGAGACTCACTGTGCTGGATGCCTTGCAATTGGGATACTGACCAACTGCCCATGTCCAGGAGGTTCCAGGATGCTGTCTGGGTTTGATTAAGTTTTTAGAGCACCGCACAGGACTCGGAAAAATGTTTTACTTACTAGATTACCAGTTTTTTATGAAATGATATAACTCAGGAATAGCCAGATGGAGGAGAAACTTCGAACAAAGTTTGGGGAAAGGGCAAGGAACTTCCATACTTTCTTGGTGTACCCCAATCTTCCAGTGACCCCTTGTGTTCCCATGAGGGAATGCTCTGGAAACTGAATTCTGTGCTTTTGGTATTTATAATGTTTTCATTACATGTAAAAATGTGATTGATTAATCATAAACCATTGGTGATTGAACTCAATCTCAAGCTCCTCTCTTCTCCTGAGAGGGATATGGGTATGACTGAATGTTTCAGGCCTCTAATTTCTGGGTTGGCTTCATCAGCTCCCAGTCCACAGCCCTGGATGACCTAGGAAATTTGTACAAGTCACTCTATTGAGATAACTAAGGACACTTTTATTTCTCTCAACCCTGGGTATTCCAGGACTTTAAAAGCTTTGTGCCGGGAAATGGGAATGAAGACCAAATATTTCTTATTATAAATCACATTATCACACTGAGCTATTAAACTTGATTGGTTTAATATTGAAGCAGATACACTGTTATGATTGTACTTTATTCCAATATACGTACTGAATTAGTAATTAAATTAGTTTAAAGTTAGATTGTAACAGAATTAATCACATGCAATGAGCTTATTGAAGAATCTTTATATCTGTGGAATAAAAAAAATGCTTTCTGTCAAGCATTTTTTCACCCATGATTTGTTGACTTCCCCTTTTGCAATCTTTTTTTGACAATATCATGAATAGATTTCAGAATTTTCGGTTGCTTATGATTATAGGAATGAAACCCAGTTTTATTTAAAACCATAATCTTTACATTTGATTCAAAAGTCTTCTCCAGAGTATATGAATTGTGCCATTCAAAGCATAGTTTATAGACTTTCTGATTTATGAATGGTTTGAATGGTCAGAAGCAAAATAACGGAGACTAAACATTAAGAAGCTTATTTAGTTATTATTTGACACTGATGTAACATCCAAGTCCATCCAAGCCCCCCTCTAAATTCTATTTATTTTGCATAGAACGGTGGTTAGACCAGAGGTGTGTGTGTGGGCAGGCGGTGAGAGGATTCACCAGAGACAGAGTGGGGTGCAGAACAGGTGGATCTACTGAAATACACTGCTGAGGGGAGCAGTGGGAGAGACAGAAGAGGTCTGCTGCACTCTATGTTGGTCAGCTCCCTGGCCTGGGATTGAACTCAGGCTGTAGCAGTGATTGCACTGAGACTTAACCCCTGGCCACCAAGGAGGCCCCCCTTACTAAAATCTATGCTTCATTACATTGTCTCAAGGACACTTTTGAGGTTCTTTTCTATGAAACCCACGGAATTAGAATGTAACAAAGATTTGTCCCCAATTTTCCCCCAGTATATCACATTCCCTCTTGGGATAGGCCCACATTAGACTCCTTTATCTTGGGTCTTTTTGTTCATGTTGGCTCCCAAGTTTCAAGAGACAAATCTCAAAACTCTCCTAAGAATGGTCTTATTGCCTCAGCTATAGATAGAATCGTGCCATCCACTGAGGTAGGGAAGATTTCCACAGCTCAGCAATCACTAAGTTGGAGAGTGAGTGTCTATGCCTTCCTAGTGAGGTTTTCTTACAGTCAGCCTTCCATCTTTATGAGAGACTGTTTTGAAGTTCCCTTCTCTCACATGGCTGGGTTGAATGGGAGAAGTAGATAGAGGAAACTCTAGAAACTGCTTTCCTTACAGGGTTCTCTCTCTCTACCCCTTAGAAAGTGCAAGGTTTTCTTCAGATTATGGGAATACATGGTACTTTCTGATTTCAGCTTCAGGCCTTAGCCATAACTGTGGTCAATAGAACAAAAAATTCCTCACAGTACCTTATTATATCTGCTTCAGTGATTGCATTCTGTTTGGGGACAGAAGGTTGAAGTCATTTATGTTGATTAATTTGGTGTGTCTTTGTGACTGGACCAAAAGAAACCCAGAGAGCTGGTAAAACATTGTTTTTGGGTATGTCTGTGAGGGTATTTCTGGAATGAATTAGTATTTGAATCTGTAAACTGAGTAAAGAGCATTTTCATCATTGCAAGTGGACATCAAAATAAACTCTTAATATAAACTTAAATAGAACAAAAGGCAGAGAAAGCCTGAATTTGCTCTTGGAGCTTGAGTTAGGACACCCATCTCTCCTGCTCTCTGACATGGGTGTTCCTGGTTCTTGGGAAGCTGCAAGCCTTCAGACTGGGTTGAATTACACCACTGACTTTCCTAGTTCTCTATTTTGCTGATGGCATTTGATGGTACTTCTTGGTTTCTGCAGAGTCCCATAAGTCATAATATACATCTATCATCTATCTATCAATCTATCCCACTATCTATCTATCCATCTATCATTTTTTCTATGTATTTATCTGTCTGTCTGTCTTCTATCATCTATCTAATCAGTTCTGTTTCTCTGGAGAACCCTGACTAATACACCATTCTATGAACTGTCAAATGGGAAGCTGGGGACCTACGCAGCAACTATACAGAATAGACTGACTTCTGGTGAGAGAAAATAGCCCGAAGTTCAGGCAATTCCCAACCTTGGGCTCAACTATGTTTCCTTTCCTAATAATTGCCACATTTAGTTCTGCAAATGCAGGTAGTTTATTTCTCCAAAATGAAGGATGTTGCGAGAATTAAAATGTGCTATTATATGTGAAACTTAGAACAGTGCTTGTCATGTAGTAAGCACTTAATAGTTAAATATAGCTTTTCTATGTTTTCCCAACCATCTGATTTTAGTAAAAGTACTTCTGAAGATTGACTAGGCAGATGAACCCAATTTTTGGTCTCTATGTTTCCATTTCCTTTGCAATGAACTTCTTCCATCAAAAACTAGAGAATATCTCTCTAGTCCTTGAATCTGGATGACCTTGTGACTTGCTTTAGTCAACAGAAAGTGATGGAAATGACATTGTGTCATCAAGTTGTATCACTTACTAATTTAACTGGGAGGGGGCAGAGAAAGAACAAATTTAAATAGTGCTGGGATTGCTCTTCATGAATGAATGAGATGGGTATCCTGAGTTTAGTGTTCAAACAGAAGGTGTTAGTTTCTGAAGTGTGAACATTGCTTTAGCTGATTTGGGTATCATGATAGACCAATTTCAGTTTTCCCCTTTTGTATTGGCTTTAAAATTTAAAGATGAAATAGAATGACCCCATTCTGTGGTCTGGTATAGAGAAAGACAAGGTACATATACCTTCAGTACCTAAAAATCCCTCTAAATATATGCTGTAAAAGAACTAATGATAATGAAGACAACAATTCCAGTCTGGTGTATAATACTTTTACTTCCAGCAGCATAATACCACTTTGGTCAAGTTGAATCACTGCACAAGTTTGCAGCTCTTTCAAAAAAATGAAAACAATTGGAAAGACATGATCACATGCAATGGTGAGAAAATAGTACTGTTGCCCAATCCTTCTCTGTAAATTCTTAATATCCTCAATCCATCTCCACACTGTGTATTTACTATAAGCCCTTACAGCAAGGGATTTTGTTTCTTTCAGTTTTTTTTTTTGTAGCACCAAATAGACACAGTGACTAACAATAAATAATTCTTAAAAGTCATTTACCACATGTCATACGTTTTCTGGATCTGTACTTTCATCCATGTCCCTGGCTTAAAGTAATCTTCATAGAGTGAGCTATAACATAGATTGAATTATCACTCTGGTTTTGTCATCAATGTGGTTTGTTGACTGTAATACTTTAATAATAACTTTTGAAAACTACTTGACAGTTTCAAAGTACTTTTATAGATAGTGACTCGATTTATTTTAATGATTCATTTTAATGATGTCCCCCAAGTTACAGATAATGGTTCAGACACATGAGCTCTTATGTTACACTGAATGCATTCAAATCCCATTTTCATCTGAAAGTGATATGACCTTGGACAAATCACCTATCTGTGCTTCAGTTTTCTTGTCTATAATCTACTAGGTAGAGTGATTCATTGGATTCAGTAAGATAGTGTATGGCAGCACTGAGAACTAAAGAAACTTGTAGAGCTAAATAAATGTTATGAATAAGTTATTTCCTACTTACCTATTGGGGTTTGAATATGATGCATTGATGAACTGAGCAACATTTTTGAGTGGTGTGCTTAGAAAAGCAAGGTTCACAAAAATGCATGCAGGGAGTCCTTCATGATTTTAATGGGGTTATGAATTTTTTCTATCAGGTGTGAAGAGGTACCCATTGGACAGTAAGCTCTATTTATTGCTAAACTCAATGTTAAGGACTTTCTTACAGTAAGTTACATGAGGGTACAATGTCTATCATTTGTCATTGTGTTTCTAGTACCTAGTACATACCAGGTACACAATAAATATTTGCTAAATGAATAAACACAAGGAAAAATTTTAATAGCCATGTCATGAATCTTTAGCTCAGTACATTTTAGGAGTCAAGTGTGAAAGGAGAAGTGATGTCAATTACAGATCATTTTTATGTGCACATGAACTCAGATTTCTGTCATAAATGTTCATGATGAATATTATGTTCGTGACAGTAATAAAGTTGCTTTGATCTTAAGAAAAGGGAGAAGTAATCTTTGATAGTTGTAGGTGATTTAGGGAAGGTGTCTCCAGTTGCTATGAATTCCTTAAAGAAAAGTTATTAATATTGAGGGCACTATTAATAACATGTTTGATGATGTGATTCTTTTTTAAAAAGCAAGGTAATAATTTATAAAATTTATGAAGAGAGTCCCATGTTTGGATCATCCTTGCCAATAACACAAAGACCTCTCAAAAAGAAAACTGGAAAGGTTGAGTTTTACTCATTGTAGAAACTCTGAATCCCCACATATTGTTCCTTATCTAAAGGTCCTCAAACCCTTAAAGTCTTTGAAGTAATTGATTCCAAGTTCATGTATCTGTATGTATGTCTATATATATGTATAGACATATTTTATGAGCTTTACAAAGAGCCAATTCTGGGTCAATGAAACTCAGAAGTTACAGTGCTAATCAGTTTTTGAAATTATCAGAAAGCAAACTTAATCTACATGTCTATCCACTTATTCAGTGATTCATTCTTCCCACAAATATCTAGTGCTTCCACTGTGCTGGGCATTATACCAGATGCAGGGATATGACAATCCTAAAGGTAATCATAGCTCATTTTTTCAAGGAGTTTATGATCTAGAGGGAGGCTGAGATGGGTAAGACTGTCCAATGTTTTGGGAGATATTGCTGTATGTTGACCTTAGTGATTATTCTAAGTATTGGTTTTTATATCATGCTGTTCTAAAACTAGTCTTACTGACAGGCTATGTATGTATGCTACCAAAAAAATCTACTTAAAACATGAGAAATTCAGGCATTATTTGCATATCCACTAATGTCTATGGGTGCTTAATATAATGTAGAGAAAAAATCCCAATGTCTTGAAGTCTTACAGGCACAGCTCAGTAAAGTGAAATGAGATCAGATCAGTTTGATTTGTCACCATGGAAAAGTGCATTTGTAAATTGGTGTAATCTATCTCAACCAAGTTCTTCAGAGACAGTCTTGAACTCTTAAAAAGCCCCTGAATGCTTGATTTTGCATTTAGATCTTCGTATTGTCTTAAAGGATAGTAGAGTTTCACATCATCATTACAGTTCCTTATTGATTACATGATTGAAGAAGCACAATAGTCTGTTATTCTTTCCAAAGTCAATTGTAATTTAAGCTCATTATCTCCCTGAGGATGCTCTATTTCAAGTGGACATGAATCAAAATGTAAATGTCCCAATGAAAAAGTAATGATATACATATATACACACACACACACATATATATATATTTTACTGAACCATAAATTTGCCTTAAAAATAATAGTAAAGAGTTTAGAAAAACATGGTCATCAACCTGCCCAAAAGAAAGAACTAAAATTCATTCACCAGGATTGCTGATACATAGTCACAACAGAATTCACCCTTAACTTTTAAATATTAATTTGTTGATGGCATTGAAGATTGAGCTTCATGAAGAAGTAAAACTAAGTCTCTATTTTAATGTGATTTTGAACATGTCAGTGGCTCTAATGTAATCATTAATAAAAAGATCAATAGCACAAGTTGTGGTATTTTTTTCCCTTTCCCTCTGGCTTCAGTGAGCCCTAGAGAACCACAAGGGGCCTCTCTATGTCTTAGGGATAACTATTTAGAATTAAACCTCTAGGGGAAAGCTTAAATTTCGGTAACCAGATTTTACTGAAGAAAACTGGCCATGTGACTCGTCATTTGTACCTAGGACCCCTGTGACATGTAATCTGTCCTTACATACCTTAGATGTGATACACTGTCCCTTCACTTTCACAAACAACTTGACATACATTTATTCACACTTAACATTATGCAAATGAAGCATAAAATACAAAGACTTCTAGAAAACACAAATGTAAGTTATCTGCTCATTTGATAGTTGCTTCTGTAATACCTTCATGACAATATATTGATATGAAAACATATGTTAAATGTTAACTAAACACAGCTTGGTGAAAACATACTTTAAGCTCCAAATTTATACAATGTATTGAAATGTGTTGAAGTGCCCATCTTCTCATCACAAGGGTGCAACCATTTCCCTTCTTGAGAATCTGTGGCATTGCCTGAATAGCTTTTATATTTCTTTGTTAAATGGTAACTAAAATATATGTTTTATTAAATTTTTCTTATAAAAATGAGAACTACCGCTTTCAAACAGAATAATACTCATGTAGTCTCCATTCATTCCCTTTAGTCATGCTTGTCTCTTTTGTAAACCTATTTTACATAACATTCAGTGTCCTACCCCCTTTTCCCTCCCTCCCTCCCACCAGTTCTCACTAGTAAAAAAATGATATGTTTTCAAGGATGGGGATCTGTCACCACAACAGGTCAGTGATGAAACTGGTTTACCTCCTAGTTTCCTTGCTGTTTGTTTTCTGCTGGGTGATTATAAAGGACAGGCAGTAGTTGGTGTTAACAAAAATACCACCCAATGGGGCAAAATAAAATGGGCTGAGTAGTTCCAATTGGCTTTATTTTATTTTCAAGAAGACAGGGCCTAAACTGAACTTCATAAAAGTTTAATTTGGGGACTATTTGAAGTATAAAATATATTGTATCTGAGGTAATCAACTTTCGCATTTGAGAAAAAAAAATATTCAAAATTTTGCCACACTTTTAGTGATTGATCAAGGAATCAATGATTCAACTGGACATTAGTTTTTTTTTTTTTTTCAGTATGTGTGTGCTTAGGGTATTTAAGAGCCCAAATAATTATTGCTTCTTAGTCACTCCATAGAGTAAAATAAGACTTATGTGCTTAGATTTTTATCATAAGCCAAAAATTATAATCTGTCTGGGTAACCCTACCACATCATTTTTGAGTAAATGATACTTCTGAAAGATGATAGCTCATTGACTTACCTACATTATGTGTAATAGTAAGTATATTTTCCCTCAAGAAGCAGCAGCAAGTTTTCTTTCATAATATTAATATCACTGGTTTCCATATGCCTAATTTTTGGAGAACTAACACTTTTGATCTCAGATTGACAAAAATATCTGATTTATATTTGGAAAAACTCATTTAAACCTTGCATGGCATATATATTTATTTATATATGCATATACATTATAATCTTGCTTTTAAGCCCTAAGCTTTAAAATATCAAATAGACTCATATGACAGCATGTCAATGTAAATAGAAAGAGTGTAGATTTCTTCAGAGTTTATAAATCAAAAATATAAAACTTAACAAAAAAATATTGAGAGCAGGGTTATATATAAATATCATATGGCAATCATTTCTTGAAATTAGGTGCTTCTAGTTTTCTCTCACCAGAGTCATAACACTAGGTAAGAAAACACCTATGTTTGTAACAAATACACTCTGATAATACATACTTTGTGGAATAAATATACATTATATTCTATTAGAATTAATAATAATAGATACAAGCAATACTTAAATAAAAAATATATAGTACTAGAGTTCTCTAGCCTTGCTTCTAACAAACTAAAAGTTGAGCTGAAATTGTCCCACTCTTATCAATGCATAATAAAATTCATGGAAACAGAAAATAAAAAGCCAATTGCTTCTAGAACCTGAAGAGAGTATAAATATCATAACTTGCTGTTCTCAAGGGGGGGGGGAATAGAGATTGAATTTGCAAGTAACTGGAGTTCTAATTCAGACAACTCAGCAGTATGGAGGTGGCACAGGGCAGGTTGGGGGTCAATGTGTGGGTATCTTTTAAGTGGCGACACCCTTGAACTGATGCAGTTTGAACTAGAGTCTAATGAGGGATTTATTAATCTCTGGAAAAGCTATAGACCAAGGATTCACTTCATTCTGGCCCTGGTGATTTCTTTGAAAGTCATAGACTTTATACATGATTCAGTGTGCAGACTGGCGAACCGCTACCTTTGCGCAGGGAGAATCCTCATGAATGGAAGGTCTGTGTGTGTAAAGAGCATGGAAGCAGTGGGGGTTCAGCCTCAGAGAAAGAAGGTGTTGAGTTGCCTTGGTAAAGAATTTATACACCACGTGTTCACAGCTTCTTGACAGGTATAATTATCAGTGTGGGATTTTTTTATTCCCCTTTTACTATGTGCTGGGATTCTGAAGCACGACTTCAAATTTGTGACTATCAGATGTTTGATCAAGTAGCTTTTCTTCAAGGACCTGAAAGGCGAGAAGAGATTGCAGAGAAATCAGTGATTAGTATTCATTTGTCAACTACAATATGCTAAAAATACCAAAAGAGCATGTGCTGTGTGAGAACAGCAGGATTATTTTGGGCGCTATCATTCATGCACCATCTTCCACATATGAAAAAAAAAATGTTTGATGTTTGCAAAGGAAGTAATTATCAAATGAGGGTGCAAAAGACACAGTTATTCCTAAAATGAAATAAAGAACAGTAGTTTGGAAACATTTCAAATGTAAAACATTTCTTCCTTCCAATTCCAGATGACTCTATTTTCCTGCATGAAGGCAAAAAATAGATACTCTTTATATTTTGAATCTGAGGGTAAATCGTGGTGTCCTTGTTGAGCTACACATCAGCAAAGCCTCCTTTTGATAGACTGGAAGCCCCATTCCCCCTCTTCTGAAGCAAATATTAGGTCTGTTTTCCTTCCACAGGGTGGCCTGCGTAGAGCAGAGTACTCTGCTACCATAAGGTCAGACCTAGGGGAGCAAATATTCCCCAAAGGGAACCTCAAACTCTCCTGGCATATCTGCCACTCCTCCAGCATCAAGGAGTCATTTCCTTCAGGAAAAAAACAGTGGTTTTCAATCTTTGTTTTTAAAGATGCAGATAGTTTTATTTCTATGGATGCAGAACACCATATAGAAGACAGATTCTAACAAGTTGTTCTGCTTACTAGCTGAGATGCCTTCAAAAGACACGCCCACAAGCCCGGAGGGCCACAGGGTGAAACTGAAAGCCACAAATGAGGCCTTTGTGCTTCTTTCCTGATCATCCAGATATCACATATGAAAGGGTTATCGTTCATTAACATTTTAGCACTGGTACTAGGATTAGCTAGAATTTATTGAGCATTTACTAACTGCCCCCTATTTTGCTGATTCTTGCATACTTTTTTCTTATTTAATTTCTACAACAGTTCTTTTATGGAATCTTATGTTGAACAATTCCTAAAGTTTATTTACTTACCCTGTGACACAGATCTAGGGGCTGAGTTTTAAATGAGTTTATTTATCACAGAGTTACTTGTCCTGAGGGAATGGTACTCAGGACAGGTGAATTTTAGTGAGTCTTGGAGGTCTTTGTCTATCCAGAGGGAAAGCTGCATGAGGGATATGCTGGCAGTTGAGAGGGCACCAGGTATCCAATATGTGGGTCACAGAAATACTCACTGGAAAGAACCATCTGCTCCAAATGTCCTCATTTCTCTCAGTCTCTTGATTTATAGTCCAACACGTTAGTGATTCTTTAATTTATTCTAAAATTAAAAGCCTCTTTCCCACATTAATATAAATGTTATTGATCAAATTGCTTTGCTAGCTTTTAAATGAACCATTGTGGTGGGCAGAATAATCAGCCTCAAATATGCCTGCCTCTTAATCTCTGGAGCCTGTGAAAAGGTTAGATTTTACAGTAAAGGAGAATTAATTAAGGTTGTGGGTGGAATTAAGGTTGCTAAACAGCTCATGTTGAAATAGCGAGATATCCTGGATTATGAAATTATATAAAAAGTAATTAAAGGTGGAAGAGGGTGAAAGAGGAGAGCATGAAGAAAAGGGCTGTGATGATGGAAGCAGAGGTCAGAGAAGGCAATGTGAGGGCTCACCCGCCATGACTTTGAAGATGGAACCACAAGGCAACAAATGTGGGCAGCCTTTAGGAGCTAGAAATGGCAAAGAAATTTTCTCTTAGAGGCACCTAATGCCTAGTGAGACTTGGATTTCTGCCTGAATTATAAGGTAATGCATTTGTGTTCTTTTAAACGAGTAAATTTGTGGTGATGTTTTAGCACAGCAATAAGAAACAAATACAGCTGTAATGATGAAGTTCTCTGAAGTAGATAGTACTGTTTTGGAGGTGAGTGGTGATAGTGAGGAGGTAACTGTGACTCTACTCATTAAGAGGATGAATTCCTGAAAGCTCATGTGAATACGTCTATAAAGAGAGCAGGGGAATTTAAGGACAGTTTCTATTAAATAATGAAGCAAAGACATGTGGTGGTTAAGAGAAAAGTTTTTGAAATCCATATTTATGAGCTTGAATCACTGTTGTGGAATGTTGTGTAGATTTTTTTAAATATCCTACATGCCTCGGTTTTCTTCTTTGAGATTAATGTAGTAGCTAATCCTCATAGGATTACTGTGAAGATTGAGTCATTTAATATATACGAAGCACTTAGAAGAGTCTTTGGCATGCTTTAATTGCTTAATAAATTTTATCCAGCATTGTGATTATTATTTCTAGTTCAGTTTACTGGCTTTGAATTCAGTTTTATCAGTCATCTTTGGGGACTCAGTCCTTTCAGCAAACTGGGCTGAGAATTCTGGCAGTAGTTCCCTGAAACAGATCATAAGTATTGCAGCAGTAGTAGAAGGGATAGTGGACAATAGTGGACAAAATAAGAGCAGGAAGGAAAATAAAGTCAGTGAGTCCACTTGCAAATGCCAACTACTTTGTAAATTTGTGAAGGTGCAATATGATTGCAAACATGAATCTACCCGAGATCCAGAAATAGGAGGTCAGAAAAGTTAAACCTGCTTTTGGTCTAGACTTCCTCAGAATGTTGACATTTCTGTCTTTATACTTCTTCCTTCCTAATTTTATTCTTTGGAAATTTGGGTAAAATATGAATATACATGAAATCATACTTTAAAATTTGAGTATAATTTGAGTATAAATGAAATATTTTTTTTCTTAAATCATGGGCATAGCATGAAAAACCTGTATCCATATTCTGTTAATATGGATGTAATATAGTTGCACTGTGATCATGTCTCTTATATTTCGGAAAATGTAATTTATTCTTCCTGATTGTCAAATATGGAAATTATGGGGAAAAGTTCATTGATTTTTACTTCAAAAGAGTTTGAAATTAAAAGTAGATAAGAAAGATATTTTCCATATACCATTTTCATGCAACTTATACTCCATTTGTATTTACCATTTGCTAGTTACTCCATAACTTACACCAGTGCAGATAAAAAAAATTCCAATTAAGATACTATAAATTATATTCCATATGATGAACAAGAAGACAATATCTGACAATTGTTTTGCTTTATTTGTTCTTTGTTTGACTTATCAAAATTAAAAAAAATGAACAGAAAACTGTTCAAAGTAAATAGCGTGAATGCATTTCAAAGCTTTTCTCAAAAGAGATCATAGAATGAGTTAGCGAGTGTAACAAATTCTATTTAATCCTTAAAAATCTAATTAATTAAAAGTTGAACAAGAGCTAATGTGAGTTTCTTTGACTGAATTCACCATAAAATCCATGGATGACATGAATGGGATGTATTTTGCTTGTACTTGAAATGGTCACTAAAATTTCTTCTCAGGAATCTATGATCCTGTGTATTTTAAGTGCTGCTTGGGGTACACAGCTATAAATTTCATGTTCAATTAAAGAGAGCTTTCCCAGATCCAGTGCAAGATAATACGGTATTTGTAGTGGTTGTTATTAAAAATGTTAGTATTTGGTTATAAGACAACAAACAATTCTGAGGTGATTTAGTGAAGACTGAGGGAACAGAGCAATGGAATTGAGTACATAATCCGGCAAATAGTTATGGCCAACTTGCATATCTTCAAAGCTGATTGAATGATTACAATGTTGGGGGCTTGCAGTAAGACCTCACAAGTCTCAATGGCAATGTAATTTTTTAAACACCTCAGGACAATTTCACTATGGGCCCATGTGGTCAATCCATTAAGACAACTGGTATAATTATAATTGATATTATTGAAGATAGAAGAAAAAAATGAGTCAGTGGAAAGAGTGTCAGTGTTTGACTAAAAAATAATGGAATGTTAGTATTATTAGCAAAAGGGCCTTTGAAAGTATTCAGAAAGTACCCATGTAGAGTACTTTTCTGTTTGGAATGGAGGTGAGAAGAGAGAGGATGTGGACAAAACGCATTTTCCATATCCATCCGTATCACTTCAACTATATCATCCTAATCCAAGCTACTCTATCTCTTGCTAAATAATAGCCTCCTAATTGGTCTCTGTTTCCACTCTTACTCTACAATAATTTATTCTCTCTAAAGTAGTCAGCATGATCTTTTTAATACATAAATCATATCATGTTACTCCCTTGCTCAAAAGCCTTCCATGACCTCCATTTCAATAAAATCTAACTTCCCTCAGTGGTTTACAAAGCTTTCTGTGACCTGGCCCCCATCTGTTTCACTGTTCCTCTCACTCTTCCCTAACTACCCAGTTTCTTTCTATTCCTGAAACATCAAATAGCTCATGGCTGCCTCACAACTACTGAACTTCTCACTTCCTCCTTTTCTTATGCTCATTCCCTGGTTCCCCAACATTCAATCTAAGTTTACATGTCACTTCCTTAGTGAGGTCTTTCCTTATCACCAAGTATCTGCCAAAGCTCCCTATTTTAACTCTGTAAACTATTGGTCCCAATAGTTTATTTAGTAACTATCTCCTTCAATCCAACACAAGCTCTATGAGAGCAAGACTGTTTTGCTTTGCTCATGCTGTTTCTACAGCCATTGCAAAATGCTTGACCTATCAAAAAGTGGTATTTTTTTTGATTGATTTTTATTTTAAACTATAAAATCTAATGGGTTTTGTTCCAAGTATCTAAGAACTATATTTTAAAAAACTAAGCACTTTTATGCATGACAGAATTTCCTTGTGTAGAAGCAATGCCAAATAAATATTAATTAATAAATAAATTTAGCTTTTAAAAGGTATTTTAATTTTTGATAAAGACATCAAATTATGGATATATCATAAAACTAACAGATTACGAAAGAATCATAGATTGTTGAATTCCCCGGATGGTCCAAGGACAAAATCCCATATTCTTTGTTCCTTCCATATGCAGTTTCTCATTTTCAGGAGTGTCACAGAAGATTCAAAACTTCATGTCATATCCAGTTTTGCTGATTGTACAAATACCAATCTGATATTGAGTGACTTGATACCAACATTACCTATTGTTATTTTCCCAAGAACATTTGAGCCTCATTTCAAATACATGTTTGCCAACAGCTTAGTGCAATTAAACATACAATACCATCTCTTCAAAATCATAGCAAGAAAAAATTATGGAACACCAGAATATCTGAAGTTGGTACATTAAATATCTGATAAAGTAAAAAGGGAATTAATTCTATGCTGCTTATAAGAATGTTGTGGAGAATCTACTGAAGCTATTGCAGCTTCACATCATTAACCTAAAAACTGGGAGTTTAAGGGCACTTATTCATTTTCAAGGGATTTTCTGAGGATTAGGAATAGCATGTGAGAAGGACTTAGTACACAGCAAGCACTTAAAATGGCGATTCTACTATCATCGTTTTTCTTGAAATTTTTAAACATGTATAGTAAAACCAGATTTAGCATTCTTTGTCAAAAGTGGATTTTAGAAAAAGGCAGATGCATCTTTGACACATCCAAAGAGAATTTCAAAATCTGTCAGAACATGGGCTCTGGGAGGCCTCATTGCTCTTTACAGCAGAGCTGTTTTCCAATATTCTAAAGGGGATCTCCCCGGGATCAGCACTACCTGTTGCTTTTTCTGGGTATGGCAAATGTCAGCGTGCCACTGATGAGGAGGGGCTGAAATTCGGCCCCCAGTCTTGCCATCTAGTTTCGTGTCTGAGAATCTGGGGTTTGCACAGAGGTTGCATTTTCCCAATTTCTGTGAAGGCATCCAATAGTAAAATACGTATCAGATAAAAATAAGTATCTGAGTCTATCCAAAAATATTATTTTCCCAAATAGCTTACATTTGCAGGGAATTTGACTGAAGGATTGATTAAGGTAGCAACTATCTTGTTTACACTCTTGATCGGATTTTTTAAATTATGATATCTAATGATTTTGTTTCAAGACTCTAAGAACTAGATTAACAAAGACTTGTATGTGTAAGGGCGTTTCCTTGTGCAGAAGGCACTTCTCACCTACGACATGTGGTTTTGCTGTGTTTGTTGCTGCTGCTGCTGCTGCTGCTGCTGCTGCTGGATTAGCAATTGCTGCTGCTGCCGACGCCGGGCAGTCCGTAGCTTTTCGAAGCGAGCCTCCATTTCTTCCAGAACTTTCGGGGTATATCGGACCACCAGCTTGACGCTGTCCTTAGCAGCTTTGAGTAGTTCCACAGCTTTTTCATGATGTTCTCCTTCCACGCTCTGAAAAGACAGTGATAGTTCTTATAAAGGGCGCAAGGGGAGCTTTCACGCTCTTTTTCCCGAGATATGAACATGAAATGAGTATCTTAAAATACCCAGGCATGGAAATGGGATATATTCCCATCATCATTATTATTTATTATGCTTATAGTTGAACTATAAACTGCTTAGACTATAAGCTGCTGGGCTACAGAATTTATTTAATGGAAGTTAAGACTGTAAAAACTAACAACAACAACAATGAAAATGAGAGAAATCTAGCATTTAGATTGGGACTTCTAAATGTTATTCAGATGTGCAAATATATAGTCGGGGAAATTTTGAAATAATTAAAAAATAGCAACGAAAATTTTCCTATTCAATATTAATTTTTTTAAGAATCCACAATGACTAAAGCAGTGCCTTATAGGTTTAGTAAGAGATAGTAGAGGAGACCATAGATCTAGAAACAGATACACCATTAAAAAAAAAAATCTTTTTATAGTAGACGTGGAATGTAAGCCAAAGGGGGAGAGGATTAATAAATAATGATAAAGGAACAAATAATACCCAAATGACAAAAAATAATGTAGATCTCAATCTCACATCCAGTGCTAAATCCAACATATTTTAAAAAACATAAATATAAAAGCAAAACCATAAGCCATAAATGAATATTCATCATCTTGAAATGCAAAAATAATTCTTAAATAAAAATAACCAAAAAAATCACAATCACTTATAAATTATGTTTCATATATCACATAGCAATGAAAGTTTAAATAATAAACCATAAAAAAATCTCTTCAGTATATGATAATCAATTTGTTAATATTCTTCAAATGAAGAGCTCTTAATAAAAACCTAAGCAAAATGGGAATGTGACTCTCAGGGACAAATAAAATAAATGGCATATAAATATTCAAACTCCCTAGAAACCAAAAAACATAGATAAACACAAAATCTTTTATTTTTAATTAAAATATTATAAATGTATTTAATGGAATATAGAGAAACCAAGCAAAGGGTAAGATAAAGTCAAACAATAACTAACCCTAGAAATCTGACTGTAGAATTGAGGCTACCAGAGGCAGGGGGTTGACAATAAACTGGGGAAGGAGCCAAATGAACTATGGTGGTCAACTACGGTGTTTTGAGGGTGAGTTCTGTAGGTTAACAACACATGAAGGAGAAGATTCTATACTTCTAAAACACAAACGATGTAAACCTATGTTACCTCAAAAAAAAAAAAAGGACAAATATGTATTTTAAAATAGACAAGGATCTAAGTAAATAGGACTTATATACTGTTAATCGTTTAACAAACACTGCTGATTTTTCTGGAGGGCACTATTGTTATGCATTGAATAAAACCTTTGTTTTTAATAACTTTAATTTCAGAAAAATATACTAAGAATGCCCTCAGGTATGCACACATAAGGTAGATAGGCTACAACAACAACAACAAAAATCAGTTCTTGTCTTCTGAGTTTTAAAAGTCTTTGGAACAACATGAAATAGAGAGTGATTGGGAAAATTATGTTTAGGGTAAGTAAAAACAAAACAACTTCCTTTCCCAAACCTTCTAAAGATTCTCCAGGTTGGGAGAAGCAAGGTGGAAAAGTTGTAATCAAATGTTATGGTTCCCTGAGAGGGACAAATTTCCCCCAACCCCTACTCCCCAGGGATACTCAGGACAGTTGACTTAACCCCTATTTTACAAGTTTGAAGTACAAAGGCCTTGTTGCCTTACTTCCTTGGTAAAGCTCAAAGAGTGTGTGTGTGTGTGTGTGTGTGTGTGTGTGTGTGTGTGTGTGTGAGAGAGAGAGAGAGAGAGAGAGAGAGAGAGAGAGAGAGAGAGCATGAAGATGGGGGCTAAGAGATACGAGAAGACTAAGCAGGGAGAGAAGGACACCACAAGCAGGGAGAGAAGGAGATCACACTTTCACAACCCAAGCAGAAGGGAAACTCAAACGGGTATTTAAATAGAGTTACAAAAAAAAAAAAATAGTATTTTGAGCACACTTCAATTACATTTATAATTTTGAATTTGAGATTCATAATTACTACTTTATAGCAGATTTGTATAAACACATTGTGTTCTAGTGTACTGTTTGCTGCAGCAAGATGGATATAAAATGAGAAGAAAGGATTTGCTTGGAATTTAGCAACTTAGACATCAGTGGCCTCTAAGAGCCCCATTTCAGGCATTTATCTGAGTACCAGGTAGACACTAAAAGTTTAAGAAATGACCATGATGAGCCCTGGGGGCCAGTTATATAACCTATCTTCTGCCAAGACTGGGCTAAACAGAAAGCAAGGACTTATAAATAGCTGTTGGGCAGAGTGAATTTTTATCTGTGCCTGAAGTCTCAGAAAATAGGCTTGTTCATTGAAAAATTAATTCTTTTCATTATGCATTTGGCCATTGACTTGGTCACGCAACAGATATTTATTAGGTATTTTCTGCTAGTTATCTTCTACAAACTTCTTTGTAAGACTGTGAAAGTCAGAGGAAAACTTTAATAACTTTCTACATTATTAAACCTATTTCCAGTGCATTTGTAATATCTCTGTTATTTGCTCCAAGAAGAACTGTTGATGTATGGAATTCTCCTTTGAAAGGAAAACTTGGTGATGTGGTTGTCCATTCTTTTCTCTAATTTCTTTTTTAGTATTAAAACTTACATGTTTTTATGTTTTAGTCACAATGGTTCACCCATTTTCTTGTCTAGATGATTATTAGTCTCCAGACTCCTTTTTGGCTTTTGTTCTGCTTGTTTTCATTTTCTAGGGTTGAAAATTCTAGGTCAGACCTTCAGAGACCCGTTTTCCCAGTTTAGCCATTCTGCCTGAAACTTGGAGTTGGTACAGGAGGGCGTGGCACCAGCACCTGGGGCCACTACACTCTCACCTCAGGACTGAAGGCTCAGAGTGATCTGGTTGGGGCACCATACTGAACCCTGCAGAACTGCCAGCTTTACCCCCTTCCCTCTAATTCCGCTCTGTATAGTAACATTCTATAAGGCGCAGACCCCATGCTCTCTCAATCCAGAATTTTTGCCTTAACAGTCTATCTCTGGTTTAAACAACACATAGTTTCTCTTTTGGGCTAGTCAGACTTAAGGGGTCCCCTGGTATGACTCTCCTTTCTCTTTTGCCTTCCTTACCAAGACACAGAACCATCACCTTCCTTTCTACTATGAAAAATGTTTTGTTAAATAATGCAAATTGCATGATGATCAAACAGAATTAAAAACTAAGACAGGACTCATTCTTAAAGATTTAAATAAATATAAGCTTGTTTATAGAATGCATATTTAAAATATCCCTTTACTTTGTTTTTACATTGTTTTCAGAAAAAAAAATAACTTTTGTCTTAAAGATGGTTTTGGGTATCTCTCCTTTTCCACTGGCTTTGCCAACTTTATGAACACTTTGAATGCATATATTTGTCTTCTTAATCTATTAGTTATCTCTGGAGTGTTTTACTGGTACATATTTCTAATAAGAATAAGATCCTTTCACTCTTTCTTTCTCTTTTAAGTAAGAATAGAAAGGCAGACCCCCTTGGAGGTCTTGTTCCAAGCATAAAAAGAGATCATAGCACCCACTCAGTTAGGCTGGGCATGTTGCTGTGCAAACACCTGTTTGCATGCTTTTTATTTATTTATGTTTTTAAGATTTAAAATCTTCTATTCATAAAACTTTTTTTCATAAATAATGAGAGTCCATCTTCTAGTTTTTGTGTGCCTAATACCAACTGAGAATACTGTTGAAATTTTAAAAAAATATTTATTACTTTCATTCAATTTAAAAATAATTTTAAACATTTAATTATAACATAGATGCCTCAAGTATACATCATTATAAATCAGCATCTCTATATACTACGTTAAGTTCATCACTAAAAGTCCAATTCTAGTCTTTGCCATAAAATTGACCTTTTTTATATAGCTTATGCCCCCCTCTTCCTTTCTGGTAACCATTAATTTGTTCTTATATTCTAAAAGTTTATTTTTATTTTTATTCAGTTCATTCACTTGTTTGTTTTTTCTGTGTTCCACATAGAGTGAAGTCATTAAGTACCCTTAAGTTCCCTTTTTTCGGTCTCACTTATTTCACCAACCACAATATCATCTAGGTCCAACCACACTGCAAACTCTTATTAAAGGTATTCCTTGAGTCTTGAAAGCTTATCATATATTCTGAATTTTGGTTAAGTCTTACTCTTAATGAAAGTATGACTTATTTCATGTTAAATATTTAAAATAGGTTTTGAGATATAATAGTTTATTTATAATTAAGCTTTTTTCTTCAAATTATCTATCTATCTATGTAAATGACTCCCCAATTCAGAAATAGTCTAACTCAGTTTGAGCAGTCACTGAAAACTTGCAATGTAAGTTTTCCACAAAGAATGAGAATATGGCCCTTCTGTGATTTGGGGAGATCTAAGGTGACTTCCAATTTTAAAATGAAATCCCCTATTTAATTTAAAACTTTCAATTCTGTATTTTTAGATTTAATTTCCCTGCTTCAAGAGTTTTGTTGTACCTATTCCAATTTGAAGAAGTCATTAGCAAGGATTAATGTAACAAGGCTTGCCAACAGACGTGGTAAAAAATTGTATTTGATTAAGAAGGTGTACTTGAGGTGAGGGGTGGTGAGGAAGGGAAGAGAGTTTAGTAGGTACCCAGGAAATATTTAGACCAAAGAGAAGTGTGATTCTGAAAGAGAAAAGCCTGTAAAGAGAGATGCTGCCCACTTTGGCCAGGAGCGTTCACTAAATTGAATAAAAATGCTCTATGCGAGAACGGACATGCCCATCCTGAAAACATTTCTGTTTCTTTCCTGCTAAATCTTTAAAAAATAAATGCAGAGATCAATATGGGAGATTTCAAATAGTTCTTATGACCATTTTGAAATGCATAAATGTAAGCTAATACCACATGAAATTGATATAACCCCATAAGAATTGGATTGCCTATCATGTTAAAATACAAAGGAATAGGGCCTCCCTGGTGGTGCAACGGATTAAGTCTCAGCACTATGAAGCTATTAGCAGCCACTGCTGCACTAGCTCAATCTCCAGCCAGGGAGCTTCCCACATGGCGCAGCAGACCTCTCCTGCCTCTCCTGCTGCTCCCCTCAGCAGTGTACTTCAGTCATTTGCCTGTTCTATTACCCCCACTCTGTCTCTGATGAATCCTCTCACCCTCCCTCACATGTCTGGCCTGCACCCCAGCTCTTGTATGCATAAATAAATAAATCTTTAAAAAAATATAAAGGAAAGTATTTTCATTCAGGAAGCTGGAGAAAAAATAGCCCAATAAGTAAGCAGGTGAACACTTGTGTCCTAAGCAATCCCAGACAACAGTAAGCTCAAGGAAGCTTTACAGTTTATTTGCTGGAAGTCTAGCAAGTCAGGGACCGGTAAATAAAGCATCTTTTCAACATGGTTGCATTCTGATTAATTGTTTCTCTGTTTCCACACATCATGAGGTATTAACAGGGCTGCTATTTCTTGGTGTGCTCAAGTTCCTAGTTGATTAAGAAAAGAGATCTTCTGGTTGCACTGCTTGCATAAATTTACTCACGGCCTGTGCTCTCTCCTCCCTGTAACAGAGAAACTAGTTGTTAACGTTTGACCCCAGATAGACCTTAGTTTGCCCTGGGAAGGAAGAGAAGAGAAGTCTACCCTGGAAAGGAGTCTTGTTATCTGTGCACAATAAATTTCCCAATGGTCCATGCCCAGTTTTTATGCAGATCTTTCTCTGTAAGGATTACATGGACATAATGCTGATCCAGTTTGCTGCTAAATTAATTGCTTAAACACTGTGGGATAACCAAGATTTAGGTGTAGCTCTCACTTATTCTGGACATTTCTAAGGTTAGAATTATGCTTGGGTTCCTACATGAAATCATTTCTTTGGGAATCAAGGCTGAAATGATCAAGGAGTATCAAGTAATCAAGGAATAAATGATACCAAAGGTCTTGAGTTATGACACCTTAGTGTAGTTAAATAGCTAAGAAACTGAGATCATTCATTACATGTGTAAAGGCCATTAGAAACATTCTTGTTTATCTCTTGGTTTCTCCTTTTTTAATTGAAGTACCGTGGTTTTACAGCCTTGTTCGTGTGTTGAAATTACAAATATCCCCCCCTCAGGTGTAGTCACCTACTACTGAAGCACCCTTAGTCTTTCACTGTCAGTAGATATGGAAACAAAGACCACGCATGGCTGTGATTAGGCCCATTTTATAAACATTTAGTTGCAGGACTGGATTATTATTTTTGATGACTGCTTTTTATACAGCTCATTCTGCTTTTTAAAAGTTTCAGAACTAATGACAAGGATAAAATAGGTTACCTCCTAGGTGTAAAGGGCATGAATTGGCCAGTGAAGAAGGCATGAGACTACATGAAGACCTCACTATTAGTGAAGTCTCAGATCCCCAGCTGGTATGTGGAACAGTAGAACTGAACTGAGATATTTCTAGACATTAAGTTATTACTTGGCAACCCATAACTTTAAATGAAGTAACAGAGTAACTTTGTGATCCCCAGTGTGATCATCGGTGACTTTCTTATTCATGGAGATCTTTAGATTAGTCATTGATAAATCTAGGTGTAGAAAGGAATCAGCTGAGACACTTTTAAAATTGAAAGACCTAGACTGTATCCCAGACTGGCTATAACAAGACTCACAACATTCTGACCTAGGAATATGTGACTTTATCAAACTGTGATACAGCCAGCCAGTCACTAATGGTCAGATTAGTATTTGGACTTATGCTCTGGGCTATCCGTACCCCAATAGTAAATGATATCTTAAGAGATTCTCTACTATATTTCTCCAGGAAAGAGGGTTGGGAAGGCAAGGGAAAATCTTATAATTTTGCCTTGGTATAGTTCTATACTCAGCAATTTTGGTAATTAAAAAAAGTGATATTGACTGGGTGTTTAATTAAGAATGGAATATCTCTGCACAAACTACAGGATATACTCAGAAAAAATCCCTTTATGACTCTTTAATCCTTTTCTTTCCTCAAATATGTTAATTTCCTGTTCTAATTGTATTCTCTCTTGCTGAAGAAAAGTGGCAAGTGCATAAAAAGTATCACATTTATCCCTTGGAAAAAAATATGCTAATCTTCTCCCATAGTACTTTGTTCCTGCCTAAATGCTAATATCTATTTCAGTGTACTGTAATTTATCAATTTGCAATCATTCTGCTGTCACTAGACTGTCCAAGGGCAGGATGAGCTTTATTTATCTCTGTGTCCAGCATCTATTGTGTGCTCAGTAATTACTTAGTCAATGAATAAACCATCAATATGTATATATTATTCTATTAGACTAAGGAGTGAATACTGTCTCTTTTGCATGTGAGTTTCTTTATTTCTCAGGCTTGTGAGCTCAGAGAAGCTGCTTAGTATAGCTGAGCCTCAATTTCCTCGTCTGTGAAATGGGTATCCTAGAGTGTCTACTGAAAAATATCATTATGTCTATTAAATTTAACATACACAATGCACTTGGAAGAAAACTTAACACAAAAATTGTTAGCTCTGTATTAAACTATTTCCTCTCTGATAATCTCTAGGGCTTCAGTTACTTAAGAACAGCATTAACAACAACCAAATATAATCTGCTGTTGGGGTAGGGAGGAATTTTCTATAATCTAGAAAGTAAAAGTTTACTAAATAAATTTATAGTGTATGGAGTTTGTTGGAAGAATGTTTAAAACTACTTAGGTAAATCAACTGCTTCTAATCACCATCTAGTAATTTAGAAGCATCATTTCCAAATATACAATTGATATGGTAATTACAAATTATCATTATTTATTCATGAAAAACTGTTTTTTCAGTCCCTCCACAATGTCATACATTGTTAAGAAAAGTGTTCAGGAGATTCACTTGATAGGAGCCTGTATAATATGAGTAAACTTGAGTGGGGGAAATGATCAAATCACCGCAGCACAAAGGAGCAAGGAGGCTGGGGGGTAGGATGAAGAGTGTCTATAATTACACATATTTTCCCCTATGAGAGTAGTTATAAATATAAAAGTTTTTGAACCATGAAAGTAGAGAGTGCAGAGCATTAGCAGCAGACCCTGGAGGCATAAAACTTCAAGTGAGCAAAAGCTTTAGAAAAAAATTCAGTGCCAGAAATTAAAAACCTAACATTTGGTTGATCTCAGCCCACCTTTCAAATCTGGAGACTAAAATTGGAAACCAGTGCAGCTACTACATCTCAGTTGTAATGCTTTATAGTAACTCTGTGCTATCCTTTAGGTTCTGGCATCAAAATGAGGTGTGTGTGTGTATGGGGGGAATTCCTGAGAGTTGAGATGAAGCTTAAACACACATACATACCCCAAACACACACACACACACACACACACACACACACACACACACACACACCAGACACACCCCAAACACACATACACATTGCAAACATATATACACATAAATACACACAAACCCTCCACATATACACACACAGATTGCATATACACATATATACATGTATACAATACAGACTTTTTAACATGTGCACACACATATACACACAGAGAGATACATATCCATGCACATGACCATCTTCAGGAGTACAAATGCAGGCCCTAGAAATTTTAAAACAGAGCAAAGCTGTGTGGGAAAATATTTGTAAGAAATGAGATCTTTAAATCAGCCTGTTAATTTTTGAGTGCTACATCTCACCCAGGAAATTCAGACTACGGGGAACCCCCTTCCAGTCATGACTCATACAGATTTGTGCTTCTAAAACGTGTGCTGTGCCCGCCCACACCCTTGCAAACCACCACACTCTGTGATGCCGAAATGCCTGGAGAACAGAGACTGCTGTAAATGTTCAGAAGCAGGAATGCTGCAGTTGTCAACTCTCACTATTTGCTCCCAGGTCTGATTTGGCATAGGGAGGGTGTGTGGAGGTGGGGGTGACTGCCAGCCCCCAATAACCACCAAAAACTACCTTCCCCTCACTCACTATGATCACAGTTCCATTTAATCCTGTAAAAATTCTGTTACTGAAATGTGGCGTGACTCCTTGATCAAGTCATCAAACCAGCCTTTAGTACCGTCAGGCCCACAGGGCAGATCGGCCAGGGGTGGGGACATGAGGATCAGGATTTGAATCACAGACGAATTACTGCTTAGGAGTGTGACCTCTAAAAAATGGTCTTGCCTCCTCATTCCTCAGTTTCCAGATAGAGACAGTCCTGGTCTTTTCACTGGAAGTCCCAGAAAATGCCTCAGTCCTGAGTTAACTGACAATTAAGGTGCAGAAAGAAAGATACTGCAAAGATTAATAGTATTTGACACATGATATTTCTTTAACTTTTTTTTTTTAATCAGCAGCTCCTGTAGAGTTGTATTTTCAATGGACATGAAGAGAAGAAATCTTACTTTGATGGATGGGTCCATTGAACATCAAAGGGTAGAATTAGGAAGGGGAGCTTTAGGAAGAGAAGAGCAGAGTTAAGAGAATGGTATGAAAGAGTAGGTTCAAGTTCATGCAGGTGCACTCTATAAGTCTGTCAAGATGCTAGATAGCATCATCTCCTCTGCCACTGCAGTACCCCAAGAATGACAGAAACTGCCTTAAAATGGCAAGGCTAGTTTAGAAGGACCGCCCAGATTCAAGTGAGGGAATGTTTAAATGTTGATGAATCGGTATCACATTCCTGCATGCTGGCTGAAATCCATTAAGACAAATGTCAAAGCCCACCCTTCATGTAGTCGCCACTGATTTTTACGGCAGCTGGGCTGTGGTCATGATAGTCCCCATCTGGATTGGACTGGTACTGGAAGGTTCTATGAAAGATTTTGTAACCCAGAAAAAGGCTGAACTTATAGGAGGTTTTAGGGAAATCTTACGTCACTGTACATAACACGCATCATGCTATCCCCTCCCGCTGAAGGACAGCAGTGCTATGGTCCGGTAACACCAGGATTCATTTTTTTTTCCTTTTCTTTTTCTCATTTCCTTCAGCATCTTACCCTATTTATCTCACAGAGACTACAGATTTCCAAAGGGTGGCAAAAGACAATTCTAGGTTACTGAAATTATTAAACCAAATCCTTCAAAGAATAGATTTTATTATTTAATGTTTCAAAACTCTAGAAGCTCAGGCAATTAATATAAATCATAAAGGAGAAACACAACAAATCTAAGCAGAAATTGTCTAAGTCTGGGGCTGTCAACTGTGTTTCTTATGAAGTATAAAGCAGTAGGAACATTTATGTTGCTGTGTACTTTAAATAGTAAAACATCAACAACAACCATAATGTTTAATTTAATTGTAGAGGCTTAACATTACAGATGACTACTTGCAGGAAAAGAGGTGAAAATTTGAAGGATATTTCAGTTTTACTGCCCAATAATTCTCTAATTCTGTATATAAATGTCTTTTCCAATTAAACATATACCCATGGGATATTCTTCAGATTTGTCACCAGTGACTTATACTAAGATTTTCAGGAGGTATTTCTTTTAAATGCTCTAACTGGCTGTAATGCCTGAAGATTATTTTCACCCACTCCTGTCTAGTCTTTTTATCACTGGCCAATTCAGCCACTCTATCTACGGGGGCATTCAATTAATCACCCATACTTATTGGTGTTCATTCCTCAATTACCATCTCATTTATGTTCTTCTTTTTACTTATGATTTCTTGCCTAATTAGTATATCCTCTAGTTTCTCTCTTGTCTAAACTCTTTTGACTCTTCTAACCTGACTCAATGGTCTTTGCATTCCATTGTTTAAAATCCAGTGAAGAGTAGAAAGGACACAGCTCTGGCAGACACAGAGAGCAAGGACTGCTCCTCTGATTGCTTCTCTCCGGTACCGAGTCCAGTGCACAGCACTCACCCACAGTTTATCTAACTAAGCTTGGGAGAGCTGGCTTTGAAGTTTAGTATCAAAGATAGCCAGCTGTCAGATTCAGAAAAAATTATTTTATTTCCCTGGGCCCTTATTTTCCATAAATGCAAAAGCATGAGCACATCTGCAAAGATGACATTTAGGATTTAATGATTTACCCATGTGAAATGCCAAGTACTAAACTGCCCCAGAAAATGTACCCATTAAGTGTGGGTTCCCTTCCCCCTTGAATATTTCCCTATTTTTTTCTATGAAAGAAACCAAAGATGTCCCATAGTGTACAAATCACTTCCCATCAATTGGTAGGTCCAACTCTATTTCCTAATCCCATCAATTGGCAGGTCCAACTCTATTTCCTAAAATCCATCTTTGATATTCGAGTAGCATCATGCTTTTGATTTTGCCATGTTTTTTTTTCCTCAGTTTTTTTAAAACTGAGTTTTATCCCCTCAGTCTATATGTCCTTCCTCCATTCCTCTATCCTACTAAACTTCTATCCACCATTCAATGTCCAATTCAAATAGTACTTATTCTCTAGTAGATCCCTTTCTTCTTCAAAATAAAATGCAAACTACAATTTATTCTCCTCTCCCAGCTAGCCTCTCCAACTCCACCTTCTAAGACATCTCCTTTCTCCCACCCCATGATTCTAGGGTTATCCCAAATAACTGTATTTGTTTGGGATAACCCTAGAGTGCTTTTCTGAACTGCTCATGCCTACTTTGTTCCTGCCAGATCTTTGTGTGACTAGCATCCTCTAAGCAAGTTCCAGAAAACAGATGCCCAATTTCACTAGTAGAGAGATGCAAATTAAATCGAGAATGAGATAAAAAAAATCACTTATTTAACAATTTGACGATGCCAAAATTTTGGTGAAATTTATATTTTCACACAATATGGAAGTGTAAGTTGGAGGTCAATGGCAACGTCTATTAAAATAAAATGTGCCCATATCCTCCTAACCAGTTTGTCACATATCTGTACTTAGGCTAGAAAAACTCACTTCTGTTTTGTAGTGATTTTCACTGAAACTGTGTTCACCATAACAAAATAAAACAAAATAGCAATAATGGGTAACAAGTTTAATGTCCACTGATAGGGGAATGGTTAAATTAACTAGAGAAACCACATACAATGGAGTACCATGCAGACAATTAAAAAATATGTATGTACTGACAAGGCAAGATATCAAAGATAGGTAGGTAGGTATGTAGGTAGGTAGATAGACACACACACACACATATATATATATATATGTATATATATAGCATCTGTATATATATACATATATATAATCAAGAAAGCAAATCATAAAATAATGAGTATATATGAAAAAAAATTTCAAAGTATTTTTAAAACTTCTAGTACTATTACTGCTGTTACAATACTGCTACCACTACTATTACTGTCACCACCACCACTAGTTAACATTCACTGAGTGTTTACTGTCAGGTACTTGTCTAAGTGCTTTATTTATTTATTTTTTAATATTTATTTATTTATACATACAAGCTGGGGTACAGGCCAGAGGCGTGGGGTGGCTAGAGGGTTCACCAGAGAGAGTGGGGAGCAGAACAGGCAGATCAGAAATAAATACACTGCTGAGGGGAGCAGAGGGCGAGGCAGGAGAGGTCTGCCGCACTATGTGGGATTCTCCCCAGCTGGGCTCGAACTTGCATCGCGCACTGCCGACAGCTCCACAGCGCAGCGCTCAACCTCTGCGCCACCAGGAAGGCCCTGTCTAAGTGCTTTAAACGTATCAAAATAATTACTCGTCATCATAACCTGGCAAGGTCTGTAATGGTATCATCCCAATTTTGTATATGAGGAAACTGAGACAAAAAAAGTTAAAGTTTCCAATGGTACACAATTAATGGCCAACACCTCTAAGTCTGGCCTCTTAATCATTCTTCTATATTGGCTCATATGTTTATATCTAAAAGTAAAAAGGTAAATGAATGAATGTGTTTGTATGTGTATGTGAATGCAAAGAAAAATACTTGATGAATACCTCTGATCATGTTTCTTCATGGGGAGGAAGGGAGCGCTGGACAGAAAGGAATTTTTTCATACTCAGTTCTTTGGAAATTGTTAAAAGGTGCATTCCCAAGTCCTTGTATAATTTTTTTAATACAACAGCCCAGAATAATCACAAAGAAAATAAGAGGGAAAGTCATTCTAGAGCAAACTGAAGAAGGTGGGATAAAGGGTAATTTTGTTTTAAAAGTGCTTTGAGGCACAACTTTGAAGTAGTTTGAGCAAAAATAAATTATAACTGTAATTGCTTGGATAATTCAGGTGAAATGAAGGGATTTTAGCTGAATTACCTCAGAAATTATGGGCGTAGAAGTGTGGTTTGTGGGAGCCTCTAATATAATGGAATGCCAATGAGATTCTGTTTGAACAATCAAGACTAAATGCCTTTGCCCCTGGTGTCTTAATTTGCTCTAACCTGAGTTGTCCTTTCCTCCATTTCTTCTCGCTTGTTTATTTGTCCATGCCAGCGTTTCAGTTACATGACCTGGCAGAAGATTCATGTTTAAGTATGAATGCTAGAACTCCAGGTTATCAGAGTATGGTATTTTCTACAAATGGAGAGGAAGAATTATGAAATACTGCACGTATAAATTTCTGCTTTTCATCTATTGGCTCCAAAGAAGAATAACCTGCAGTGATCTCAAGCTTGATAGATGTGGGATCCCAGAGAGAGTTACAACTCTGTCGACCTAGGGATTTTTTGAAAATGAAATGAGCTGGCTTTGTATTTCTTCTTTGGTGCCATTATTATTGATCCCCTCTCCCCCCACACTTGCCCAAAGGGTAATGTGCTGTTTGTAACAAACGAAGAAACAAAGCTATCCCTTGCATTAACAGATTCATAATTAGATGCTACTTCTCTGCTAAACATTGACTTAAACCCACACCTCTTTCATTTAATTCTGGCCCATTCTAAACTGCTTGTTACATTGTAATCACAGCAATTATTCTAAAATGCATATTTTGATCATGTCACTCTGTAGTTTAAAATCCTGTTGAGCTCCTTATTGTTCAAATATAGTCCAAAGTCTTCAGCACAAGGTACGCCACTGAGATCCGACACCTATTTTCAACTCCATCTGTCAAATTTCGAGGTTTTAAATGGAATAACTTGCAGTTTTCTCTAGTGTCTGGCCTCTTGCACATGTTCCCTCTGGGGTGGCCTGTTCGCCTTCCTCGCTGCCTCAGGTCCCCGGCCCAACTCCTCCCAGCAGAGGCCTTCTCTGTGTGGGGCTGGGGGCCTCTGCTACAGTCCTTTGCCTGAGAAAGCGATGCTGTCTTACTTGAAGCCAATGGCTGCTGTCTTAATTATAAACTATTACAATTATAACAACTAACATTTATGTTACAATTATAACAACTAACATTTCTGTCTCAGGAGCCTTGTGATGCCCGTGTCACTGCCCTATTTAACACCAAAACATAAAAACGTCTCTTCGTAGGAAGGAAACCAAGGTTCAGAGGACCTGGTATTACTCCTCAAACTCCGTAAATTACATTGAATTGGTTTGTGTTTTATAGGGACTTAGGGAGAGTTAAATGGCCCAGTGCATTTAGAATGCTTAGCAATTGCTTGGCCTATAAACACTCAAAGGAAGCCTCTCCTCTTACTTTGTTATCATTCCCATCACTATGCTTGTGCGTGTGTGGGAGGGTGTGTGTCTGCTTCATTTGTAAACCTAACATCTGGGGATTTTTAAATTACCATTTTAATGTAGTGATACATAGAGTCGATGATATGTTCTTAAAGACTCACACTGTCTTAATTAGCAAAAACTTAAAGGGTGAGTTGATTCCACTGAGCCCATCTCTATCTTCCTCGTTGTCTCTCCAATGGGCCAGTGCTCGTCCATCTCAGGAATTCTGCACCTACTCTTTTCCTCTGAATCAAATGCTCTTCCCTCCATGCTCATTGGGCCCTGTCACCCAGCTCCTTTAATCCTCACCTCAGATATCCCCTTCTCAGGGAGGCTATTTTGCCCACCCAGCATCATAACCCCTCCCTTCCCAGAGCCTTCACTTCCAGTCCTCCTGATTTCTTCTTCTTTCTTTTGGATTTTCTTTCTTTCCTCCCTCCCTCCCTCCCTCCCTCCCTCCCTCCCTCCCTTCCTTCCTTCCTTCCTTCCTTTTGTATTCCATCTTTTACTTGTATTCCATCTTTACCTTTTTACTGTGTTGAAATAACATTGTTGCAAGGGGGTGTGATCCTATACCTCTAAATTATATACAGTGTTAGAAGTCAGTGTCACCTGATTTAACCTTCTTCCCTTAGTTTTATTTAAAATCTCTCTCTCCCAGTGCCACATCTATACCCTATACTGTCAAAATATTAACAGGATATAAAATAATGGCACTTCATTAAGTTAAAAAAAAAGTATTTGCTTATTTACTCTGTTTGTTGTTTATCTGCCCTATTGGAATACAAACTCCATAATGTAAAACATTTTTCTTTTTTTCCATGAAAGAATCCTGGCTGCTTCAAACAGTGCTTAGTATATTCTAGATATTTAGTAAATACTTTTTGAGTGATGAATGAATGAATATTAAGATTATGTCCAAGTCATGTTACAAAATAGCCTTGCTTAATTATATGTGTACTCTAAATAAAGTATATTGGTGTGCCTTCTGCCAATATTGTCCTATTTAATATTTGAGAACTAACCAATACCAAAGAGAATGATGGAGTGCTAGAATAATTAGGGAAAGAAGGTATATATTCCCTGAAGCATAACTCCACTTCGGCTCCCTTGCCCCTCCCTGGCCACTGGCCTGGGAGTCCCACTTTATTTCTGTTCCTTTTCTCCCTAATAAACATTTTCTTTCTCTAAACAAACAAAAAAAAATTCTCAAGCTAAAGATGTGGTGAAATAACTTACCAGCTAATTTCTTAGCTAAAGCAGATGACTGTCCTTAGATCTCGCAGATGATTGTGCAAAAATAATGAAAATTAAAAGTCTTACTCAGGTCCCTATTTTCCCATAAATAATAAAAGAACATCAGAGGGAATTTTAATGACAATATTCAATTAATTTTATTCACAAAATAAATTTGCCCATTAAAAGTTGTACAAAATTCAACTCCGGACAGTTTTATTAAAGAATAAATTTATTAGGGACCAAGCAGGCTAAAAGTGATGGGGCTTCTGTGTGGAGCAGTCCAAACATGTGCAAAATTATATTCAACATGACTGAAGGAACTCGCATTTCTAACCCAAATATTGACACCCTAAAATGATGTGTGATCTGATAACTAGCCTCAGACAACTTTGCATTATCCCTCCTGTCAGTTTCATCTAATAAAATAGTACCCATGTGAAATGGTGTGTGCAGTGGGTTCCAGCTGTGATTAACAGCCCGCATTGTTATAGCAGGGACGGTGACATTTAAAGTTGCTTCTTCCTTTGCTTACAAGGGAACAGTATTCCAGTAATTAAATAGTAATCATTTAATGTAGATTTATAAAAATTTAAACAGCTTGTGGTCACAAAAATAAAGGATTTCAAGATTAGAAATCTTCAAACTTTGTGAGCCAGTCTCATTTCAGAACCATGGTAAAACACAGAGAGCATGCTCAGACAGTGACAGACTATTGAATGCTCAAATAGATACTGTGTCTTCCAGAATTAGGCAGGAAAGAAAAGTGGTGAGGTCTTAGCATATTTCTGTTTATGACATATTGGCACAATATTTCTACAAAGCTGAATTTGGGAGCAAATTCATCCAAAGCTGAAGCCAAGGCCAATATAGAATAGTGCAGCCATTTCTATTGAAATACGACATAGTGTTTCCAGGAGAATTGGATAAAAGAAAGCTCCTTTAGGGCATGGTTTATGTTTTATTTAAATGCTCTCTTTCCCAGTGCCAGGCACATGAATGTGGTTAGTAAATCTGTTCTGGCAGTCTGATGGAAAACTTTAAAGTGATATTCTTAAAACATCATTTGCCTGTTGAGACAGACTCAATAATGATGTGTTGTCCATCTCCTTACTATTGTCACCCATGATCAGCTTTGGGTCTCTCCTCACGGATTCCTCAATTCAGAGACAAGCATTGGATGAAGTCCTTTTTTTCCAGAACAACCCCTATTTGTGGAATTCCCTTCATATCATGGTTTGGTAGAACATTTTGTCCACATGTTCTATGCAATGCATAATGTAAGCAATTTCGATATTAACAGTGCAGCTACCCTTTGGTTTATATCAGTTTTCAAAAATTTGGATGAATTTAGTTGAAAACAATGGTTCTCAACCAGGCATGAGTTCTGCCCTCCGAGGAGATCTGGCAATGTCATGAGCCATTTTTGATCATCAGCATGGAAGACGGGCGTGCCACTGGAGAGGGATGAGGCTAAATGTTCCATGACGTACTAAATAGCGTCCCCAGCAAACAATTATCCCGCTCAAAATATCAACTGTTCCAAGGTTCAGAAATTCTGACTAAAATAAATTTAATTTAGTGAAAAGTTTTCTTATTAGAAGTTTTGAAAACAAACCTTTCAATTTTGAAATGCCATCATTTTGATAAAATTCAATTAATTTTAAATGAACATACTCTAAAAGGCAAACTTAAATTTTAAATCTATGCCCTTCTCCAAATCCAGATGGAATTGGGCATTTGTACATTTTTACATGGATGACCCACAGACAACACGAACTGAGTGCTGAGTTTCTTGCGTTCTCAACTGAACAGACTTTTAAAAAATATATATGGAAATATAGTTTATTTGTTTATTACTATAATTTTGGGGTTATATTTTCACTCCTCCATATGTGCACATGTTCCACTCACCCTCCAGTAAACATCTGCTAATCTTGAAATTATCTTTATTTTTGTGACCATAATTGTCTAAAATTTTGCAAATCTATATTAAATGCTCACTATAAGGTTACAATTCTCTCTAAGCAAGTAACACAATAAAAAGCTTTTATATCTTAAAAGAAATCATCAGTACAACAAAATGCAACTTATATATTATGGAGGAAAATATTTGCATACCACACAACTGAAAAAAGGCTAATTTCCAAAACATACAATGTACTTACAAAATCCAAATGGCAAATAAAAAAATGGCAAAAGATCTAAACAGACAATATTCTAAAGAAGGCATTTTTTAGACAGACACATAAAAACTTGTTCAACCACTTATTGTAGGGAATACAAATCAAAACCACAATGAGATATCACCTCACCCTTGTGAGAATGGACCATCTCACAAAGAATGGAAACAACAAATGAGCTATCTTTTCTCCTGTGTCAAAAGGAGGCAGGACTCATGCCAGAAACTTAGCATGGAAACTTCCTTTGTAACTCCTTATCCTTTGTCTTTCATACCCGATCTTGCTTATAGTACAATTACTACCATAAGAGTTTTCCAATTTCTTCCTTTTTCTCCACCAAACTAATGTCTTCCAGTTATGGCCTTTCACATGTCTCCAAAACTTGTAAAGCTTTCCTAGTTGATATCCCTAACTTTTAGTTTTTCCTTCACTCTTTCACGTACCCACACACGTTGCGAGTTGCCAGAACAACTAATCTAAATGCAATAAACCCAGGTTATGTTGGTCATTTCCTGCCACCCTCAAATGAAAAGTGCAGCTGCAGTCATGGCTTGTGAAATGGCTCCTGCTCTTGCCATCAACTCCAACCCCATCACACTTTGCCTGCCTCCTTACTACAAACATCCTCTTGCTTAATCTATGTTTGTGCCTTTGTTGCTCCCTCTCCTGAAGTAACCCTCCCTCAACCCACTGACTTTGACATTTGCATAGATAATTACTACTTAACCTTCAAGTTCCTACTTAAATATCATTGCCTTTACAAAGCCAGAAGCTGTTGTTGTTTGTTTTATAATCTCTAATTTATAAATTAAAATGTCTTCCAACATTGTCTGTATTCCCCAGTGTCAGTAACTGACTGGAACTGTGATGGGACATTTCCCCTCTAGACTGCACAGTTTGCACTGGGTTCATTTCCGCACATTCATATAACCATCTACTGGGTCCCGTAGTAGCCAAATTTATCACTCCTTTTCAAGGAAAGCCCATTGCAAAACCAAATTGAGTGCAGTCTCATGCTACCTTGGTACTCAAACATAGAAACCCAAGAGACTAGAATCCACAATTTTTCTAAAACTATATTTTGCTAGATTTTTAATGACTACAACAAATGTACCAATGACTTCAGAATGAAAAAGCTGAGTTGAAATGCACGTGCTGGGTGATAAGCTAGCTCAGGTGGATTCTGTGAGAACAAATCTTGTGTGCACCTCCCTCGCAGCAACTTAAATTCATGCACCACCAAGAACATAATTAATATATAGGCATATTTTGATTGCAGGCTGTAAAGACTCATGCCTGGGCTCATAGTCATAGTTACATTGTGAAATCTTAAGCTGTGCTATATCTGCAGTCACTGGTGATGATGGAGACAAACCTGATATGTATTTAGATGCCACTGCAGGACTGTAATTTATATTTCAGAGTACAATAAGCAGAGAAAAAATGACCAACAAATTGATTCTGTATAGATTCTGTATCTATGAGTGAAGAGAAATTAAACCAAGGAGAAAAGGCCTAGAGTCCATTAAAACTGACCACACCTCATGGTTGATCTGAGAAAAGCATGGTTCTGGCACCACAACGTCACTGTCTGTCACTGCATTTTTTTATATCTAAGGCTCTGAATGAAAACTTGGGCCTCTCACATCGACCTCCAGCAATCACATGTAGCTTCTCATGTGCTACTTGATTCCCATCTGAATCAGTGTCTTCTTACTAGAGAATACATTCAAGCAGGACAAGATCAAAATCCATTCTAGAAAACGGTATAGACTCTGAGACTTAGTCTTGGTTGGTATTCATTAGGTATAGCTGTGGAGTTAAAGTATTTTAACAACATTCTAACTTTGCTTTTGGCTGATGCCAGCAGTCTATGGACTAACATTTAATAACTTTGAAGAATGTTTCTTCTCAAGCAAGTTAGGTGTAAATTGAATCATAAAGCATAGCTTTTGGGCAATAGAAATTGGTTTCTCTACTAATGGTTAAAATGATAACTTGTAATTGGTTTGGTGAGTTCCATACAGCGGACATGATGGCAGAACTTGACCTAGCACAATCTGGGACAAACTTCTGTATTCCTTTGGGATGAACCACACATTTCTCAGCCAACAGGAGGTCATTACTTTATTTACATTTTCTGCTTTTGTAAATTAAGATTTTGCTACAATAGAAAATACGGAGAGGCTTATTATCTGGGAGTTTGATGAAAAGGCTGTTTAATTAATAATAATACACAGCAATAATGCTGTACTTCTGTGGAAAGATAAAGTCTTACTTATGCCAATGCTGTATTTAAAAATGATCTCTTTCATCCTCATTACTTTTAGAAAAGGTAGATAGGACAGGTGTTTACATCAGGTTTGCAGAGATATAATGATGCCAAAAATTCCAAAGATTTGCCAATAATCAATCAGCCATTGAGCGAGACCTAGTTGCTTTCAGACACTGATGTACACATGGAGTTAAAACTTCACTGCTCTGACCATTGTGGATAAGAACAGAATCATTGGTAGATTTTCTTTTAAACTGGAATAAATGGCAAATCTATCACCAGCTACATGTGCCTATATATGTATATATTTATTATTCTCTTCACCATCATTATTTTATTAATCTCTACTGAGCAGAAAGTCCCATAAGAGTTGTAACCTTTTCTCTTTTATTCATCATGTAAACGCAGGGTTTAGCTCTACTGCTGTCATATAATAACTGCTCCACAAATAATTGTTAAATAAATGAAAGCATTTCTAAAATAATAGCACAAGATAAAGCAAACACAAATAGCAAGTAGAAAAAAAATAACCATAAGAGAAATTGTACCAGCAACTGAATCAAGTAGTTACCATTACCAACAATCTAAAAAAAGATTTAGGTCAGACTGGCCCCTGTTTGGGAATTCAGAGATTGTACTTTAATGTTGAATAAACGTGAGTGTGCTCAAGCATGGACAAATTTCAACTTCAAGTTGCTCTGTGAATGTGTGAGAGCCCATTCCTGCAGACTGCAATCACAGAGTGAGGTGTAGAAGCTCCAGTCAGTGAGATATTGTTACCTGTTTTATTGCAAAATAAAGTGATATTTACCTGTTCTGTTTTTTAAATGAAAAGACCTCTTATGCTAAACCAACTTGGAACAAAGGGCACTAGAATGCAACCTTTCAATGTTGTTGAAATATACTAGGCAATGCTTCCCTGTGTGTGCCATTTCAGAGGACAGCAATAAATCAACATTTATACTTTTCTTGAGTCCTTCACAACTGTCACATGACATCATCCAGGGGACAAATATTTTCAGCTCTCAACTGAAATCCCAGTTTGTACTTCTATTTAGTTAGAATTCAAAAAATCTACTAAGCTGCCGAGAAAGGTAAGGAATCTGCTGAGATTGCTAGGGAGAGAGGCGATGTGATGAGACTAGCTCTACCTGAGGCCTCTTAACCTAGAATCGAGTTGGAGATCCTCATACTGTTATAGACCCCCTTCTGGGCTCTGCCTGCTGAATGGTGGGGCTTGCAGACTTTGTTGGCACCCAGCTATACCCAGCACTTCCCCAGGACCCAACACCAGCAGCCTGCCTACCAGCACCCCAAAACTCCATAACTACTACAACAAATTCTGAGACTCTGCTTCCCCTTTTTATGACTGCGTTGGCTCCCCTCTGACAGCCAAGCAGATCCTCACGAGTGAGTGTGATCAGGCTATTCAGGTTACACTCCGGTTCCTGTTTCTGTGACCCCCCACAAAGTGAACTTATGGGCTAGGCAGGCATGGAATAATTCAATGTATTCAAACCAAACACTGCTCCCCCTTAATATACTGAGCCATTTAAATTCAAGTAGACTTCTTGTTCATAATGTTACTACTTTTAGGAGAGGTTCTTTATAAAAGTAAAATCTCTTTGAGAAAGTGATTAAAACAATAGACCCTCTCTAAGGACCAGAAAATCACTTGTGCAAACCCATAAAAGTGAAGATCTGGATCTTTTGTACACACTACATGAAAAATATTTATTAATGGCTATAATATTTATTTGTCTTTAAATTACAACAAGTAAGACCAAACTGCCTGAGCTGGAATCTCCAACTCTGTCGGTCAGTAATTGTTTGACCTGGGCAGGTTACTTGAGCTCTCTTCCTCAGTTTCTTCACTGGTAAAATGTGCACTAAAATTAACACCAAATGCAAAAGATCATTAAGGGAAAAAGTGACTTCATATATAAACTACTAAAAATGGTGCCTGAAGTGCTTCATAAAGATATGGAGCTTCCACTATGCACAGGGATTGTTCCAAGACAAAGAAAGGTAATGAACACAGACCCCCTGCTGTCAGCCGGGCACATGTTTTAATGTGGGGCTTCAATTATCATAGAGACCTTCCAGTGCATTTCATAGTAATTTTAAAAATCTTTGAATTTCTGCATTTTCTTTGTTCAGGTAAAAGATAAGATTTTAATCTCAATTTCCCCTCTGGGATGGTGTAGGTTCATAAACCTCAGTCAACTCTAATTCTAATTTTTGTGTCATCCTTATTCCACACCTGACAGGCTTTCTGCATAAGTCATTTCGGCTGAGTACTCACCCTTAAAGAGGCAAAGATATTTATAAGATGGGGGAGGGGAATCAGAACCGAGGAAAACAATTTATTCTGTTCCATTCCTAATTTTTTTTACACATTCATCTGTTATGCTTAAAAATCAATTAACACTGTGCATATACTATATCGACAGCTTTATTTAGGATTAACTACAGAGCTGGGTGAATTTAACTGCAGTTTTCCTACCAATGATGCTCTAAAACAGTGCTTGGGTTCCAGAAGCTAATGAAGGTTTCTTTTCACTGTGACATATTTTTAAATTTCTTGTGCTTTTATTTTCTCTTTCTGTCCTCTGCCTTTCTGCTCCTCACCTGCCATCTCCCATTAGTGCCAGTAGAATATCATCTTTCAGGTTGATTCTTTTGCACTTTCTGCTTTTTTAAGAACCTTATTAGGAAATAACTGGATTCACTGGAAGTTGTGGAGAAATGCAGCTGGAGGTTCTGTGTATCCTTTGCCCATCTTGTAAACATCTTGTAAAACTACTGTGTAATATTAAAAGCTGGAAATTGACATTGGCATAATCCAGTTTGTTCAGATTTCAGTAGGATTGACTTTTTAAATAACCATTTATTATTATATCTGTAAAGCATCAATTATCATGATAGAGGCTGAATACTCACTTTGTGTGTGTATTAGATGTGGGTCTGTGTGTACATTTGTGTCTATCTCTTTCCCAGTGCAAATACATGCATGCACAAGCGTGTGTGTGTGTGTGTGTAAGGGGGTTTGAGGGAACTAAAAATCACAGAGTGACAGAATTTTAAAAAACTGGGAGCCCACTGTTCCGATTTTCTACATGGTACACACATTTTGAAACATTCAAAGAGAGTCAAAAGTCAAAGAAGGTGGTCTTCTGATCTCTGATGAAAACTTCAAGTGATGGGCACATAACTGTCTTATAATTCAGCCTCTCCCTGTTATAGAACTCTAACTGCTTAAAGTGTTATATTATAATAAGCAGAAATCTGCCTCCTCTGTGCCTCTTATCCACTGGTCTTGGCTCTGTCATCTGGTGACTCACACTATAGAAGACAACTAAAGTCAGCCTTCACTCCCCTACGTGTTTTCTGTCCTAAACAAGTCCTTCTTCAACTTTTCCACCATATATGAGACTTATCTGCTCTGGATAAGCTTGTTCTTTCACAAGAATGGAACCAATGGGGAGTGAGCAGAGCAGCCCATACGAGAGCTGACCCATCTCTCCCCTCCTGTGTCTCTGAACAGTATTTGGGTTAATGAACATGACAGTCACATTAACATGTTTTGCTTTTCCCCAACTTGTCTTGTATTCCTCTGGAAATCCCCAGGTTGATTTTTCTTTTTTGAATTTGAATGTCTAACCATTCCTCCCTGATTTTGAACTGAGGTTGTTAGGTTTATGGACATGGAAACAAGACATGTAGATTGTCATTAACTTAGGCATATTATAACATTCTATTGAGACTTTATTTCCCCAGATTCTGTCACTAAATGTATTTACTATTTCCACTAGCTCCACATTGGCTGCAAACTTTCTAAAGAGTCTTTCAGGTCTTTCTTGAGATTGCTGATGAAAGAGCTGGGCATAAAGAGTGAGGAGGAGAGCATTAGAAGGCTGCAAAATTTAACTGTAACGTTGTGACCTCCTGTTAATGCAAAATTTAATTGAGCATTGAGTGTTATGTTTTTATTGAGGATTGACATAAGAAGTCGTCCTACACAAAAGGCCTCTGTATTTCCTATAAAATTTATTAATTGATTCAATGTGTCATTTGTAAAATTCCCAGGAGAAATTCTCTTGGAGTTCAGGAATAGAAAATAAAAAATTCTTGCTGTGAGTTTCCTTCTGTTTTTGACTTCTGAAATGCTAAGGTTAAAAAAAATCACTTGTTTGGATGTTTTATCTTTTCATTATTTCATTATATTATTTCTTGATTTCCCCTCTTTCTTTCTCACTTCATTATCTAATATGCCATCTTAATAGTGCCATATTTTACACATTTAATATAGTTTCTTTTTTAACAGACATCTTATCCTTTTGAAAAGTAGGCAGAATATAGAAACAAATATAATCAAAACATCTTTTTAAATGTCTTCTCAGGTGTAAAGGGTCATGTAATATACTTTATTTTTTAAGTTGAATACTAGGAAATTTTCCTGAGTACTCATACTGAAATAGTTAAGATTTGTTAATCACGATTACTTTGAGTCCTCCAAATCAGCACTTTCCAAAATGTATTCTCCCAGTTTAGGATGGCATATTCTGAAAATTTCCATATTCATTTCCCCAAATGGTACTTTATTTTAAAATGTAAATAGAAATCATTTGATCACTTACTAATAATTTCTCTTCTTTGACCCTTCCATTGCCGAGTAATTTATTTTCATTAAATACTATTATCTGCCTGGAACTATTTATACTACAAAAGATTTCTGGATTTGGTGTTAGAAGCCCAGGGCTTGTGTCTTGGGTTAACTATTCTGTGTGTAACTATGGGATATCTACTGGGTCAAGAAGTTTCTCATTTACAGAAGGAAAGCTTACCTTCTGATGAACTTCTAGTAAGTAGTAGGCCCTGCTTAAATGTATGTAAATTGCTTTTAAGTACTTCAAAATAGGTAGTTTATAATATCTAGTTTGATTACTTGGATCTGCAATATTTTAAACTTCTACTTTGGAAGCACAGAGGAGTGCAAGGCACTCAGCCAGCATTATACCAGAAAGGCAACGCTGCAAGCTGGTCATGCTAAAATGCAGTTGTTATACCTATTATATTTTTTAATTTTATTATTTGTTATTTCTTATTTTTTCTTGAAGTAGCATTGCATTATGACATATAAATTTCAGGTGTTTTGTTAAAAATCAGCATGTGTATATGCACCATTAAGTTCACTATGAAATTCCAATTCTATCCTTTACCATCCATGATGTTTCACTTGTTAGCAAAATATGTCAGGAATAGATTTTCACTGGTGAAATTTTTTACTCATTACCTGACATAATAAATTTAACATATTTGGTAAAAATTAAAGGTTTTAAGTATCTGTGGAATATTAAAGGTTTTTGGAGTCATTTCGCTCTTTTTTATGAAGAGGGTGCAAAAATCTTAAGGAGGCCCATAGACTAGACTGGGATTCAAAGCCTAAATTTGAACATTAAACTATCCTATTTTTTTTCTTTTTTAAATTTATATATATTTTACATAATTGTTCATTTTTGTACAATGTTTTTGTTCTTTTCCCAGGTGTAATCCCCCTAGAATTTTAACCACCAATTCATCCGTGTACCATCACCACAGTCCCTTGTGCTCTTCCTATCATCATCTTGGTCCCTCTCCCTTTCCCTCCCCTGCAGAATGTCTCTGGTTTATACTTATCAGTTTATTTTTGTTTTGCTTTGTTATGATTGATTGGTTGACTATTGTTTTTTTTACCGGAGCCCTATTTGTTTAGCCTATATTTCTCCTATAATTGAAATCATCTGATATTTTTCTTTCTCCTTCTGACTTATTTCGCTGAGCATAATCCCTTCTAGTTCCATCCATCATTTGCTGCAAATGGTATTAGTTTATCTTTTTGATTGCTGAGTAGTATTCCATTGTGTATATAAACCACATCTTGATCCAGTCATCTATTTTTGGGCATTTGTGTTGTTTCCAAGTCTTACCTATTATAAATAGTGTTGCAATAAACATAGGGGTGCAGCTATCCTTTTGAATTAATGTTTTTGTTTCCTTTGGGTAGATCCCTAGAAGTGGAATTTCTGGGTCATATGGTAGCTCCATTTTTAGTAGTCTGAGGAACCCCCCACATATAAACTGCCCTATTTTCTACTGTTGGTTTATTAGGACTTCTGGTTGTAGGATACTAACTACAGGGGTAACAAAATCCTAGTCCTGGACTATTGTTTCATCTGCCTCAAGGGATCCTTTTTTTTTTTCAGCACAGATTTTAACATCTGAGTGGACGGAGCACTAGGTTGTTCATTGAACTTCACTGAATTTATGGAAAAGGTTATATTAGTCTATTAAAGCCTTTTTGCTAATAGAGGTTTGCTAAAATATGCCTCTATGTGTAGCAGAGTTTGCCTTAAAGCTTCATTTTTATGTAAGTAGCATTAGCAACATTAGAAGGGATGCTAACATTAGAAGGGTTATGCTCACCTTTTTCAGCCTTCTTCAGTAACTGTACTTGACTATCAATGTTATGTGAAACCATGTTATCATAGAGTAGTTCTCAACAGACTTTTTGTCTCATTTTAATCTTTAACAGAGCCCTTCAAATTAGTCATTTCTCCCTTTTTTCAGATGAGGAAACTTAGATTTAGAGGCTATTAATGTACAATTTTAGGGATATTGAGAGGTAGAGCCTGACCTGTCTCATTTCACAGTTGTAATGCCCCCTCCAGCTTCCCAGATAAAGTAGCATGGTGACTGCAAGGGATGGATAAGTGATTATGAAATGCCTGTAGCTGTGTGTTCTGAAATGTATGGTGTAAACAAAAGCTCTCTAGTTCTCTTGATAGGTAGAATACAACCATCAATTAAGTTGATTTCATATGAATTTATTATTGTTTTTTACAGTTTTAAAAAGTTTTAAAATCTACACATTCTTTTTATCTACCCAATATATTCAGAAAAAAATAAATGCATACCCTGAGGTATAGATTGCTACGTGACATAATTGCATGACCTCACTCTAAAGCATCTGCTAGTAGGGTTGACTCTGAAATTATCAGTTGAAATACCCTTTGAAAAAGCCATAGTTCTCTAAAAGTCAATTAAAAAGCCTATCTCAAAGCATTGTTATATGGAAAAAAATAAATGACACAGTAATTTTAAGGCTGGAATGCTGCCGTAACATAAAATATTCATAGATTAGTGTTTTCCATGTACATCAGAGATCAGCAAAGCTGAGTGAATGGTTTTAAGTTCTATGAAACTAGAGCCAGGATAAAAGTCAAAAGAAATAAACAAATCACAAGATGTAAATGTTGTGAAATCTTACTCCATGGTTACTCTAAGATATCATATTCCAAATATATCTTATTTTGGATAGTGTGATCTCAGCAGAGGTTAATATGTTCACAAACCAAATTTAATTTCTTGATTAAAACTTTAAGTTCTTAGAAAAGAAATCTTAGTTTAATAGCAAGATAAGCATTGATATGTTCTAACTTGTATTTCTGAAAGTTATGCTTTTAGGTTTTTTATGTTTGATGTAAGGAGAAGTTATAGGGAGGAAATTAACATTTTTTCTCATGAAGTTATTTCTTTAGTGCCCTGTTCTCACATGATGAGAACATACGAAGAATGAAGTTATGAAAAAGAATACGAAGTTATGAAAAAAATACATGTCCGTACTTTTATATAAAGAACCACATTTTTAAATTAACTTTCATATGAAAACTAAAATACATATGGTTAATAAATAAGGTAATAAAATTTTTTGAGGGGAGAGATGTAAATGGAAGAATTTTGCTCCTTTCCTCCCACATAATTGCTGTACACCAGGCTTAAAGAATTATTTGTGAATTTTTCTTGTGTGTTATTATTATTATATATTAAAAAATATTCTTCCCTTTAATTGCAATTTAAAAATCCCTACACACATTTTAAAGATTTATTTATTTTTGCATACAAGTTGGGGTGCAGGCCAGAGGTGTGGGGCGGCGAGAGGGTTCACCAGAGACAGAGTGGGGAGCAGAACAGGCAGATCGACCAAAATACACTGCTGAGGGGAACAGCAGGTGAGGCAGGAGAGGTCTGCTGTGCCATGTGTGAATCTCCCTGGCCTGGCATGCAACTCGGGCAACAACTGCCAACAGCTCCACAGCACTGGGCTTAACCCGTTGCACCACCAGGGAGGCCCTCTACACACATTTTCAGTTAAAGCATTTTATCGCTATCTTAAACATATATAGTTGCTTATAATAACTTTGAATAAAAAGAACCTTAAGATAACCATGTTCTTCTAAACATTAAATCAGAGTATTATATAGAGAACTTTCCCTATATAGTTGAGACAATCTCTTGGGGTGATTTTCTAGCTCATTCATATTTGTCATACCTGAACGAGATGAAATGAGACATAAAAAATATAAAATTACAGCTTTTATATATACCAATACTTAAGGAAGCTGTTTGAACACAAAATAAGCACTTGTTCTAGAATTTCAATATTGACCTCAGAAACAGAAAAAAAAAAAAATGCTTAGGGAGAAAATCTGCAGTTGTCCCACATACCACTCCATTCACGGACAGCAGCTGGTCTCCTCTTTTCAGGCCTCCGTGTCTTTCAGCTACCCCTCCAGGAATGATGCGAGAGATATAAATGGGGGAATTTTGCTCCTTTCCTCCCATCACGTTAAAACCAAGGCCTTCATCAGTCTTTGGCAGTTCGACTACCCGAGGGTGGGAGTGGCCTTCACTAGCTGCAAAAGCTGCAACTGTTGCCTGAAAGAAAAGATGGTCATTTGATAATAAAACATGGAAAATAAGACTAATCACAGGTTTCGCATTGGGAAGACCAGGTAACTCCTCATATTTTTATAGCACACTCCTGTGAAAGAAAGAACACAAAGGGGAGGGGCGTTCTTCATATAGCTGTCAGCTATGATTCCTTTCTCTGTAAAGCTCAGCCAGCTATTTCCAGTTTTCTAGAGCATATCCATTATGAGAAAAAAGTCTCTTCTTTATAAACATCTCTCCCAATTATCTCTGTTAGAAGCATTTCAGCCTGTTCTGGAATCCAATTAGCTTTGGCACATGTACTACCTACATATGCTACATATACTATAATTATTAAGCACATATGTTGACGATGTGCACCTGAAAAGGTGGAGGTTGTAATTTACACTTCTTTGTGTGACATAGTCTAACTCTCTGCTTGCACCTAAATGTTCATAAATATTTGTTCATACTGAGGAACATTTGTCTGTGTAAATACATATTGGATAAGTACATATATAATTTTCCTGTTGTGAGTCCACTGGCTTACACAATTTTGTTATGTTTAAAAACTTAATTTTAATTTTTTTAATTTGTAGATATCTGAAAGAAGAAAAGCTAAAATAATATGATAGATTCAAACAGATCAGTATTACTTCCCATTAATATTCCATGTTATTGTAGGAGTTTCTCTTATCTGGCACAGGTTTTTTCCCCTCCACTTTACATTAATATGTCAGCTACTGTAACATCATAGGCAAAATGAGCAGTCTATGGTTTTATACCTATATGTATAAAATATCACTTCACATAGACATAGCTTTATTTTAAGATTCATGTATTTAAAAAATATTTTGAAGGAAACAACTTACCATTACCTCCCACCCCCAAGGAAACAAAATAACAGCATTTAAATCACGTTTATCAAGGAAAGATTCTCTGCCGGCTTTTTATTTTCTGTTTCCATTAGCCTGCCTTAACCACAGTTGATTAGATACTTACTATGAAGTGATTTAGTCAACACTGTGAAAATATTGATTCCCAAGTACTATATATTCTTTTCCACACATAGTATTATCACATCAATTTAACATTATGCTATTGTCTGCATTTAGTGAAAGATAGTGAATGATATGGAAATAATGGCTGGTTTTTAGCTGCATGCATTTGCTCATGCAAACCTTGTGTCATGCATAGAGCTTAATGGCTGACATGGATGCAATGCAGACAGCCCAGAAACAACCAGAAAATATTGTGCTATTGCAACATTATGCTGCTATCCTGCTGTTCTACATGAATAAGAAATGAGAATGGTAAAACACTACATAATTCACTTTCCCCTTAATTAAACCGTGTAGGGATCATTTTTCTGTGTGTGTTCCACTTCAGTACAAGCAAAGCATGATGTAATGATAATAATACCCTCTTTTTGTCTGGGTTAAAAAAATGTACAAATCTACAGTGTTCAGTTACAGAATGAAAATAAAAAATCAGGAGAGAAACCAAATAAGAGATGATGTAACACAAAAGAACTAAATGGAAAATTCTAATTATTTTCACCAGTTCGTATTTCTTATCCATCATTAGAAAGAGAAAAGCTTTTAGGAAGCAAGTTGCATATCTATTAGAACATCTCTGTATTTGTACAGTAAGAACTGCATCAGTGATTTTAGTTTAAAAAGATTGTCTCCTAATGGTCTATTTTACAGGTAATTTTATGATCCTTTCACGGCAACATTTTCATTAGTAGGGTCTCTGAAACCCCAGGATTTGAATTTTAAAAGAGCAAGTGTGGCCACTAATACAAAAAGTGACAGGCCTGTCCTTTAGAGGTCAAGGTCACATTCTTCCATCAAGCTACCCACTGCTCTGCTGATTACATGGAAGAGCCCTGTGCCAGTGGGTAGCAGATGAGTTCTTTTCATGTCTCATTTAAGTCAAGTATTTAGAATTATCTTATGCAAAAAAAAATCATGCGCTGAATAGGGGACAAGTCCTTTTGGATCAGAGGAATGTATCAGAAAACCATGAGAAATTTCAAACGATGAACCAGTAGATTTGCTTGTGCCAAATGGACATATAGTGAGTTGAATGAAATCATTCTCCTTTCTTAAGCTACAGAAGCAGCAGAAACGTTTAATTTTCCATTAGGATTTTTACCTGGGAAGTAGTACTGGTTCTAGACTCTGGGCTGCCACTGATGTCTAAATTCTCTTACAGTGTACACACGAGAATACCTGAAACACACACGCGCACAATCAATTACTAGATCACTGGGGTCAAGTATATTTTTAAAGTTGCTCAAGGCTTACCTTTGCTGTGGCCCTGGCACGGAATTCGGGACAGCCATTGACAGCTATGGTTTCATGCATATATTGATACACCTAAAATGGTCACATAAAAAAAAAGTGTAAGTCCATTAGGAATATCAATTCTTTCATTGCAGATAAGACATGAATTTTTCATTGCAAAATGGAGGTTCACTATCATAGTATGGAATAAGTTGGAATCAATTATCCTGGTAATTAGGATCCAAAATTCCTCCTACTTCAGGGAAGGAGGGAAAGATGTGAGGATTGGGCCAGAAAAGGCAATCACTTTCACTTAAAAAATTTGTTTGTTTTTTTTTTTTGACTATTCAAAAACTCCTCTTTTACATTTGGTTTTATAAAATTTCTACTTTGTCGGTAAAAGTTTTTACCATTATATATAAGCATCATCTTTCAAGTGTGTCATTAAAACGTGGTTTCTTCCTGAGTCCAGGTAACATTTGGAAAATAATTTTCTAAATTATTGTTCCACAATATTGGGTAACAATATCTTTCCCAGCATGTTGGAAGGTATTTTATTATTCATATTTGTATTCATAAGTGTAGATATACAGAAATATCTCCAGGAGCAAAGGTAAGTAAAGTGAGAGATTATTTAAAGTAATAAAAAAGAGCAACATATAAGCTATGTTTCGGGTTAATATTAATATTCAAGTTAATGTTTAGATGAAATAGAAAGGATGCGGGTAAGGTAGTACCCAAAATGGTACAAAAGGCACTGAGGTTTGGGGACTATCAAATTTGAATTTTAGAATACAGTTGGGGAACTCTAAGATCTTCGTTCTACCATTTCAACACTTTGATTTTCTATTTGCCAATCTGAAAAATGGGTAAGGAATATTTCTTTAGTATGGTAGTTGTTTAATTTGAAATAATACTTTTAAGGCTCTCGCTTTGAATAACACTCCTGAAACTGTGGATATAGTTACCTTTTTTTTTTTTTTAATGACATATCACTATTTTACATTATTGTTTGTTTTTTCACAGCATAGGATTTCTCCCCAGGTGCAGTCACCATAGCTTTCCCACCAACCGAGTACCTAGAGAGCTCCACCATAGTCTTAATCATGATTTTAGACACAACTATAGAAATTATTATATTTGAAGGAGTGTTTTCCTTCTACTGCCAGGGATGGGATTATAAATGTTTTCCTCTAAACTGTCAGTGATAAAATAAATTGCTTCACTAAATGAACTGAAATAGGAAGACTGGTTCCTAATGGATAGTTCAAAGATCTTTAAAAAAAAAAAAGCAAAGTTAAATATGTTGGACTACATGCTCATTTTAATGATTTAAATAATAAAGTCATAAATATCAAATGCATAATGCACAGAGGTAAAAGTCTATTTTGTATTTGTTGTAATGTTTTTTTGGAGAGTGTATGCGTTAGTTATTTTAATCAAAGATGAAATAGGAAAATAGCAATAAAACAGTTCCCTTTTTTCATTTATAATTCAAATAGTTTAATTCAAAATTTGATCCATTCATCCATTCAATGATCATTCATCGTATATCTGAGGTTAATCTCTTCCCAGCATTTTTTAGCTGGCTCATCATTCCTTAAACACATTTGGTTGATTCCCAGTAAATGCTGAATAATTTTTCCAGCTGACATATTTGGGGGAAAATACACAAAAGAAAAGAAACTTTCTTTTCTTTTGGAAAAGAAAGGTAGAAGCAACATTCTGATTCTACCTTTTAGTTTTATACCTTCACTAAATAACTGAGGTATTTAATTTCTGTGGGAAATCTCAAAAGAGAAGGGAATAAATTTCCAGAAAAGCATTTGTGCAATTTGGGATCTGTTAGTACAAAATTCTCCAGGTTATCAGAATAGCTGCTAACACGTTTCGAACATGTTATTTCCATTAAACTGTACCATTTTGTTTCATAGAGGCAGTCCTTCCACAAACACATTCTATTCATTTGCTCTTATGCTCATTTAAGTGGATTTATCCCCACCTCTGCTCAAATATGACCCCTTTGCTCAACCTTAATTCATTATCTCCTGCTCTGAGCATGGCATTGATGTTTAATTTGGATATCCCCACCATCAAGGACTACTGCACTTTCGTTATCATTGTCATTACATACTTGACCATGGCTCTGCTGTACTCTTGGCTGTCTGTTGCCTGTCAGAGTAAAGGTCACAAAGTCATAAATCATACTAGAATCAAGCCAGTGAAACTAATGCAGAATAGTTTAGCTAGTAAATTTGAAAAAGCTTTGCGTTCAAAACCAGACTTTGATGACTTTGTCTTTGGCTCTTGCTCTTATGGTTTTGTCTTTCATATTTTAGTATTACTTAAAATTCCTATGTGAGGTAGACCCTAGGTGAGCTCACCTTAGCTAACACCATTTTCAACACCCTCCTTGCAGCATTGCCTGGTCAAAGGACCAGATTCTGTTCAACGAGAATTTGTTGGAATTAGTTGAAAGGCTTCTGGGAAAGTGTTGCTCTTCTGGAACAAGTACACATATATTGCTCAGCAATAAAAAGGAACAAACTAATTACACATGAAGAAATGTGAATGAAACTCAAATGCATGTGTGTTCTTAAGTGAAGGAAGCCAGACTATATAATTATTTCATTTATATGACATATTCAAAAAGGGAAAACAATAGACAACAGATCAAAAGTTGCCCAAAACTGGGATGGTGGTGAGTTGACTATATGACATGAGGGAATTTGGGGGAATGGGGCATTGGACTGTTCTGTATTTTGATAATAGCAATGGTTATATAATTGGATGTGATCATTAGAACCCCCAAAAGGAGAAATATTACCCTATGTAAATTATACTTTAATAAACACAACTTTAATATAAGCAGAAAATATATTTTATGGAAAGGCAGGAAATGTTCCTTAAGAGATGGAAATATTCAGAAAGTTTATCATGTTCTGGAAGCTGAAATTATGGGGTTTGAAATACAAAGATCTACATATATTTAAGGAAGAGTTTAATATAATAAAAAGATGACATTAGCCATGTTCCTGAAAGTTTCTAAAAGTGGAAAGAAACAGGTACACCTTATGGATGATAACATCTTCAAACATAGGATGTTCTGTAGATTTGAGGTGCTTTGTTATGGATAGTCTGACTTCTGGATTGTCAACAGAATTACAATTAGGATTAAACAAACCCCTCTATATCAGTGGCTAGAAAAGTCTCAGCCTAAGAAGCTATCCATAGCCACTCCAGCACAAGTTTGATTCCTAGCCAAGGAGATTCCCACATGCACAGTCAACCTCACCTGCCTTACCTGCTGCTCCCCTCAGCAGTGTATTTCAGTCAATCCTGTTCTGATCCCCACTCTGTCTCTGCTGAATCCTCTCAATCCCCACATCTCTGGCCTGCACCCCAGTTCATGTATGCATAAATAAATAAATCTTTAATAAATAAATAAATAAATAAGGAAAAAAGTATGTATTAAGACTGAAAGTTATATCTATACTATCTATACATTTTTGCTGAATTTCTTGATATTTTAAATTTGGAAATACAGATGAATGGAAGAAACAAAAATATTTTAAGTGGTATCTCACTTTAAAATGTTAAAAAAAATTCATATCATTAAAAGTAAATATTGAATCCTTCATATCCTTTTATAGTTATAGGTCATCAGGGAAGTTGGACAACATTCACAATATTAAGCCACAATGTATTTGTCATAATATAATGAAAATAAAGCAGATTTCAGAAAGTAGATTTTAGAACAAGAAAAAGCATCTAAAATGAATTAGTGGCTTTAAATTTAATTGTATTTAATGGAGCAGGGTCCATGCATAGAGAAATTGAGTGTTTTGATGTGAATGTGCATATTGGGCTCGATTTAACTGTAATAAAATAAACAGAGCTTACGTAACTGAAAAGGTGGTCTACTTATTTTAGGAGATTTTGCGGACATACTTCCTTATCAATTGAAAACTGGTTAAACGATTAAGGAAGAGATATTCAAAAAATCTCTAGTTTTTGCCTTGAGTTTTTTCTAGTCATAAATATATTTCATTTATCTGAAGTTGTAGCTATCCCCTATATATATATATATATATATATATATATATATATATAGAGAGAGAGAGAGAGAGAGAGAGAGAGAGAGATCTATATATCTATATCTCTATCTATCATCTATCTATCTATCTATCTATCATCTATCTATCTATATCCTCTGTACTCCCCACATGCTTTTATAACTGTAGAAAAATTTTGTTTAATATTGCTGTGTTGGAATTCCCATAGAGGAACTTAGGGTATGAAATTCAATGTCTAGAATCAACCACTTTCTACCAAAAAAAAAAAAAAAAAGGAAAAATTAAGTGGCACACACTGGTTACACTTCCTGTCTGCTGTAATAAGAACATCAAGACTCAAGTCAGTCCTGTGAAAATTAAAGAAAGATACAATTTCCAAAGTAATCTCTTTTTCTACCTCTCTCTATGGCCAACAATTTTGATGAAAATATGCTACCCATTGAACAAGAAAAACAATGACAAGCATAAGGAAAAGGGCAGCTCGATTAAACTCAAATGATTTGTGGAGGAGGGTTCAGTCATTTTAACAGATGTTTGATGGTGCTACTGATAAAATCAATATGGCAGTGCCATTCCTCCCAGGAATGAGCTAGGGACTTGAAGAGGAAGCATTCCTCCTTGATTCTGCAACAGCTGTATCATGTGACATATTCTTTATGTCCTCAACTCCAGGAGAGGAAAACAAATGAATTCTGGCATTTTTAGTCATAAAGGATACAAAAGACCTTCTTTTAGGTAGTTGAGTTCATGGCTTTTATTTTTATCAATCCTGTTGCTGCAATATATAGTCAATGACTCTGATTAGACAACACTCCCATTTAGCACTGAAGAAGAAACCTCCCATGATACTCCCGGATACAACTATTGTTTTCAAGAAATAAAATCAACCTTTGTACAGAGCTTCCTACCTCAACTGTATCCTGACAAGATGCATCTGTCCAACCAGGTTATCAATAGAAAGTAATTATTTATAATTAAAAACAACCCAAAACCACTGAACTTGAAGACCAAAAACAAATATGATATGTCCAGACTCTCCCTCCCATGTTAGCCTCTGTACAGCTGTTTGCTCTTCTCCCAGGAAAGGAAGATTACCTGCTCATGTGTTTGGCCAGCACCCAGGAACTGTATCAAGCTATGGTTTTACCAGTGGTACTAATAGTTAGTAACTGAAAGGTCAGTAGCTAGGAGACACAGCTCTTTCTACATCCATGTCACAAAATCTTAAGCAGGTGTTGCCTGATGGAGCAGATGTAACTGGTGCTCTCATTTTATATTCTACCTCTTAGGCCAAACCAGACATTTCAGATTCCGACTGGAGAACAGACAGTTCACTTAGAAGTCTAGGGCTAAGCTTCATTCTCCAATCTATATTCTACCAGAGAATCTCTGCTCTGTCCACAATAATAACAGAGTGGGAATTTGTTTCCTGTTAGGTTATATTCCTTTCACGTGGCTTCCTTGTTTGGCAACTCCCTGAGAAGGAAGGATGGAAGGAAGAAGAGGACTTGCAGACTCTGGAACACTGACTATGCTACCAATAACACTAAAACTTGAAGTGTACATCTCACAGCACATATGATGTGTGTTTCCACGTTCAACCATGATTCAGTTTTTCTGCTGCAGTATTACATATATCAATTACAATTGGCTTAAAGGAAAGGCTGAGTTGAAATGGTTCACAATTTGTGACCAATCTCATGACCTAAAGTGAGTTTCTGTGAAAATGGTGCTACTAGACTAATAGAAAATATAGTTGGCTATGCAAATAATCTCCAATGCTTAGATTTAGATGAGAATGAGGATGAGGATCTTTTTGGACCGAGTGATCCTTTTAATTATCTACACAACTGCCTACAAAGAAACTGGAACTTTTTTCTTAAATGCTGTTTACTAGTTAAGTCTAATGAGAAGGGCACATTAAGATAGTTCTCCAGAACTCTACCTCCTAAGTAATGTGGGAGAAATGAGAAAACCCTCAAGAATGGCATTCTGGGATCACTTAAAGAAAATGCATGCCCCCTTGTGCTTGACAGTAGATGGCACATCCTTTAATTTGTTTTTGTTTCTTCGATAACTCAGTAGGGAAGCATCAGGACTATTTGCATATTATATAACACAGTCCTCAGAATCTTTATCAGTTTTAAAATTTCCAGAAAATATTTTGTATTACTTATTTTAAGCAAAATAAAATGATTATGCCATATACTTAATTTTCCTTAGGGAACAGGAAATGCTTTGTTCAGTTTTACAGTTTCACAACTAATTATTCTGCTCTTATATAACACAATAATTAGTCATGAAACTATAAAAGTGAAGAATATCTATAAATTAAAAAACTATGCTCTTAACCATTAATTTCTCTACTTTTTAAATAATTGGTTTATACTCCTGATGCATTCTTAGCACATATGCCTTTCACAAGATAGTACAAATTACTTTGTACAAACCATTTAATAACTATAAAGAACGAAAGCAAAAAACAATAGAACATTTCCACTGGGTCCACATGGCAGATGACCAAGTCACTAGGGAGAAATCTCCTTCCTTATGGTTGTCTAAAAAATAATTCCCTGAAGGCAGTTGTTCCCATCCTGTCCTTGTTACACAGCCAGAGTCTCCTGTGACAGGAAATGCTTAAGCAAAATTTTGGGAAGCTGTCATTTCCAATTAGTTTAGCAGCAGTCAAAAAGACTGGATTAACTCTATTTGCTTATTTTGGAAAAATTCAAAGATCTAGAACTTAAAATATGTCTCTTTTGCTGATTGGATTAAGATAATGTAAAATCTCAGAAGGACCCCAAAGTGCTAGAATGTTGACTAAGCACTGCTGGAAATTATTAGGATGTTTAATAGTTTGCAAGAGTTATAAAAACACATTCTACTGATGAAAATATGTTTTTATCAGGAAAATGGATTAATCAGTTTCAATCAATTTCTAGTTTGTTGTCACTGTTATATGAGTCATATCAACTCATCAGATGAACACAACAGAAACAACTCGACTCAGTTATTGAGAACCAACCTGAGTCTTTTGTTGGTTGAATTAAAATCATTGTAGCTAATAATAAAGCTTCAGGAGGTGCAGTAAAAATACAGGATGCTCAAATAAATTGGGTATTCAGATAAACAATGAATACATTTTTATTTTAAGTATATCTCACACAATATTTGTGACATCATAAATGGATTATAACTAGAAAGGAAACTAATGTATTTTGGCAAACAAGAGCGAAGAGTATTGAATACAATTAAAGAATAAAGAGACTAGGATTCGGTGAACTAGGACCTGATGAGAAAAGAGAAAGCCAGTATGGTGATGTGAGCAGGGTTGCAGGACAGTGAACTTAACTTTGGATAATGTTGTTTGAATTGTTGTGATCTCTAAGACATATTTGGTAGACAGCTAGTTACGTAGGTTCTGAAGATCAGAGAACGCAGACAGACTACACTCTTCACAGTGAGTTTTTCATCTCTTCTCTTCTCTTGTATTCAGGATATTAAGCTCACTTTGTTCCTGGAACTAGGCTTGGGTTTGTATAATTGGTCTCACAAAATGCTTGTTATGAATAGAAAATTATCACTAAGTTTTGATTTATAATCCAAGTTCTTGAAGATGTACAGATTTGATAAAAAAAAAAAAGAGGGAGAGAAAGGAAGATACTTTTGTTTTATTTTTATTTTTATTTATTTATTTTTAATAATTTATTTTTGTTATTCATATCTTTTACATTACTGTGTGGTCCCCATGAGTTACCCATCACCTGTTCACCCGTGGAACCATCACCATAGTCCCCCGTGCTCCCCTCTTCTCCCCTCTTGAGCCCTTCCCCTCCCCTCCTTCCCTGCTGAATGTCTCTTTATTTGGCTCCCCTATATCCCTGTTATAAGTGAAACCATTCGATAATTTTCTTTTTTTCTGGCTTATTTCACTGATCATGATCCCTTCTAGATCCATCCATGTTGCTGCAAATTGCATGTGTTTGTCTTTTTTGAATGCTGAATAGTATTCCATTGTGTATATGTACCACATCTTCTTGATCCAGTCATCTATTTTTGGGCATCTAGGTTGTTTCCATATCTTAGCTATTGTAAACAGTGCTTCAATAAACATGTGGGTGCATGTATCCTTTCTTATTAGTGTTTTTGTGTCCGTTGGGTAGATTCCCAGTAGTGGTATTGCCAGGTCATATGGGAGTTCCATTTCAAGCAGTTTGAGGAAACGCCATACAGCTTTCCATAGTGGTTAGATCAATTTGCATTCCCACCAGCAGTGTAGTAGAGTTGCTTTTTCTCCACATCCTTGCCAACATTTGTTGTTACCTGTTTTTTTTTAATGTGCGCCATTCTTACTGGCGTGAGGTGGTATCTCATTGTGGTTTTTATTTGCATTTCCCTGATTATAAGTGATGTTGAACATTTTTTCATATACCTGTTGGCCATTTTCTTTTCTTCTTTGGAGAAGTGCCTTTTTAGCTTTTCTGTCCATTTTTTGACTGGGTTGTTGACTTTGTTTTTGTTGAGTTGTGTGAGCTCTTTGTAGATTTTTGTTATTAGTCCTTTATCAGTTGTATTGTGTGCAAAGATCTCCCAATTAGTAGGGTGTCTGTTTGTTTTAATTATTGTCTCTTTTGCTGTACAGAAACTTTTTAGTTTGATGTAGTCCCAGCTGTTTATCTTTTCTTTCACTTCCTTCGCTATGGGGGAAGTGCTTTTAAAGATTTTGCTGAGATATATGTCATGTAGAGTTTTGCCTATATTTTCTTCTATAACCTTTATGGCTTGAGGTCGTATATTCAGGTCTTTTATCCATTTTGAGTTGGTTTTTGTGCATGGTGAGAGGTAGTGGTCTAGTGGTAGTGGTCATTTTTTTGCATGTAGCAGTCCAGTTCTCCCAACACCATTTATTGAACAAACTAGTCTTTTTCCATTGTATATTCTTTGCTCCTTTGTCGAAGATTAGTTGTCCATATGTATGTGGATTTATTTCTGGGTTTTCTATTCGATTCCATTGGTCTGTGTGTCTGTTTTTGCTCCAGTACCATGCTGTTTTAATTATTATGGCTTTGTAGTATAGTTTGAAATCAGGGAGTGTAATTCCTCCATTCATATTCTTTTTAGTCAGGAGAGCTTTAGCTATTCGAGGTTTTTTGTGGTTCCATATGAATTTCATCAATATCCGTTCTATTTCTTTGAAGAATGTCATTGAGATTTTTATCAGGATTGCGATGAATCTGTAGATTGCTTTTGGTAGGAAGGCCATTTTGATGATGTTGATTCTTCCAATCCATGAGCAGGGGATGTCTTTCCATCTTTTTGTGTCTTCCTCTATTTCTTTTAACAGCGTTTTGTAGTTTTCTTTGTATAAGTCCTTTACCTCTTTTGTTAGGTTTATTCCCAGGTACTTGATTTTTTTGGTTTCAATTTTGAAGGGGATAATTCTTTTAATTTCTTCTTCTTCAGACTGAGTTTGTATATAGAAAGTCTACTGATTTTTGTACATTGATTTTGTATCCTGCTATGTTACTGAATTGGTCTATAGTTTTGAGTAGTGTTTCTATGGAGTTTTTAGGGTTCTCTATGTATATAATCATATCGTCTGCAAATAGTGACAGTTTAATTTCTTCCTTCCCTATTTGGATTCCTTGTATGTCTTTCTCTTGTCTTCTTGCTCTTGCTAGGACTTCAAGTGTTATGTTGAAGAGCAATGGTGAGAGTGGACATCCTTGTCTTGTTCCTGATTTCAGGGGAAAGGCTTTCAGCTTCTCACCATAGAGTATAATATTGGCTGTGGGTTTGTCATATATGGCTTTTATTATGTTGAGGAATGTTCCTTCTATTCCAAGTATTTCAAGGGCCTTTATCATAAATGGATGTTGCACTTTGTTGAATGCTTTCTCAGCATCTATTGATATGATCATATGGTTTTCATTTTTCTTTGTTGATGTGTTGGATTACATTGATTGATTTTCGGATGTTGAACCATCCTTGTGTCCTTGGAATAAATCCCACTTGGTCATGGCGTATTATCTTTTGGATGCATTGTTGGATCCTGTTGGCCAAGATTTTGTTAAATATTTTTGCATCAGTATTCATTAGGGAGATTGGTCTGTTGTTTTCTTTTTTTGTGTTGTCTTTGTCTGGTTTTGGTATTAGAGTAATATTTGCTTCATAGAATGTGTTTGGTAGTACTCCTTCTTTCTCAATTTTTTGAAAGAGTTTGTGTAATATAGGGATTAGTTCATTTTTGAACGTTTGGTAGAATTTGTTTATGACACCATCTGGCCCCAGGCTTTTGTTTTTGGGAAGCCTTTTGATTACTGCTTCAATTTCGTCACCTGGAGATTGGCCTGTTTAGGTGTTCTATATCTTCTTTACCTATTTTTGGGTGGCTGTGTAATTTCAGGAATTTATCCATTTCTTCTAGATTGTTGAACTTGTTTCCATATAGCTGTTTATAATAATCTCTGATTATTCTTTTGATTTCTGCTGTGTTCGTTGTAATTTCTCCTCTTTCATTTCTTATCCTGTTTATTTGTGTGTTCTCCCGTTTTTTCTTTGTGAGCCTTGCTAGAGGTTTGTCTATTTTGTTTATTTTTTCGAAGAACCAGCTTTTGGTTTTGTTGATCTTCTGTATTGTTTTTTTGATTTCCATTTCATTTATTTCTTCTTTGATTTTTATTATTTCCTTTCTTGTACTGGCCTTTGGATTTTTCTGTTGTTTCTTTTCTAGTTCTTTGAGGTGGGAGATTAGATTGTGTCTTTGAGTTGTTTCTTGTTTCTTTTTTTTTTCTTTTTTTTTTTTTTA